>JAIPRK010002213.1:0-25406 GCA_025469195.1 Chaitophorus viminalis | reverse complement strand
AAAATCGTTTGACCATAAATCGCTATTTTATGCAATTTCGTAAAAATTTAAATTTCAAACGGTCATAAAATTTTTTCCTTTTGGTCCGGTAGAAATTTTTTTATATATTTTTGAAGATTAGTTTATGGATAAACTAGTGTCAAAATTTTGAACCTTAAGTATAAACAGAAAAAATGTTATGAATTTTTATCTACAAAATAACTTGCAAATTATCGTGATTTTGACACATTTTATACAAATTTGAGCTTTTTGAGCTTATAAAAAAAATTTGAGAGAACCATCTCCGATATTTTTTAGTTACAATTAGTATAACTTATAATTAATCCTTTAATACATTTTCAAGAGTTTTCGGCTAGCCAATTAAATTTTATAGGTGTTTAAAAAAAAAAAATTTACAGAAATCGAAAATTTAAATTGTCTATAAATAAGTCAAAATATGTCAAAATACTTTGAAAACTTAACCACGTATAGAGAACACCAATATAAAGATTTGGTGAAAATTTCAAGTAGTTGCGGTTTTTCGTTTTTGAGTTAGAGCATTTTCAAAAAATGTAGTTTGTAAAAACGTGATTTTGCGTAAAATTTCCCGTTTTTTTCGTAATTTTTTTAACGTTTTTTGAATTTTTGTTAAAAGTATTAAAAAAGTTGGATTTTGGACTCGCCTCAGTACCATCTACATTCACTTTCCTTTCAGAAAAGTTGCTGTATAAGCAAATTGAAGCATTTTTACTGCAAAAAAAGTTGTCGTCAGATACAAAAAAAAAAAAAAAAAAACATATCATTGTAAAATCAATAGATCCCATCACTCCGTTCAGAATCTAAAAAATATTACAATAATGGAAAATGTATTGTATTTGTCGAATCATTTTGAAATACTCTGTTTATACCAAGTTTTAAAATTTCAATAATTATGATGTATAAATAAATTGATCATGATTAATTATTTAGGACATAATATATATATAGGTATTGCATTTTATTATACGTTTGTCTAGATCTTTGGAAATATTACAATTCTGCAATTTAATTGGTTTGTCAACGAATAAAAATACTAGGAAATAAATAGGTAAAAATGGTACAGTATTTATATTTTGGGCCGGGCAATCATAGTCTTCAATCCACGCCTGCATGAATTTAGGATAAAATCCCCGGAAATAAATCCCTGAACCATGAAAAAAAGTCTTATAAAAAAGTACGAGTAAATTCTGCACTCGTATACGTGTAATATTTCTAAACTTCTTTAGGAAATTAGGAAGTATTTTATCATTTTATACAGGTAATATTGTAATAACTATAATTTTACTTATTAATATATGTTATTATAGTTATCTAATATAAGTATATAATAATAGCTCTCAACATGAATTTGTTAGAACGATATTGGACACAATATGTTACCACATCAATAATTGTGTCACATCATAGGTATGTATTTAGAAAAATTATATTAATATGCTGACATATTGTTGATACATACTATCAGGATATTATTTAACAATTAATTAATTTTTTAATTTTTTACGATACTTCATTATACTGTTATTTATATTTTGTATCCTAGAATGAAAATGTACGTAAATAGTGGTCAAACAAAATCATAACAATATAGTAATATAATATATACCTACTAATTACGATTATTAGTTTATTTATTATTAGTATTATTACCGAAGTATGATAAATACTTCTAAACTTTTACTTTCTAAACGATGTTGGAAAATTCTACACATAATACGTACAATGTAATATGAGCAATAGAATTTACATTTTTTTTCTAACACCCCTTTGTATAATATAATATACATAATATACTACGTAGTGGCGTAGTGCGTATACGTATTCATATTTACGCGCTACATTTGCGGAGTCCGTGGGTTATTATTTTTGTTATATTATATAATGTCTTCTACAGTCGTACGGCGCGAAAATCATCGCAAGTCGTCTGGACGGTATAATAATTGGCAACATGTGATAATTATAATATTATTTTTTGAGCGTTATCGAGAAATATGTACAAGTTTAATTGTATTACGAATCATGACGATATACTTACTATGATGGTTTACGGCAAAAGTGTTTTGATCGCCTGTACAATATCGAAACGATATTATATAATAAAATAACATGAAATTTATTATACGATACACATGCTGTAATGGCGTAATACATAAACTAATATATCGCGGATAATCAAGAGATAAGGAGTTTTGCATCATGGTCCTTCGACCGCGCGGTATCATTTTAATGTATCAAACGTCCCGGACAAACTTTTATAACATTATAATATGTGATATCAGTATATCGCGTGTTATTATAATATTGTTCGAGACGCGAGAAAAATACACTTTATAATGATTAAAAAGGAAAAAAACGTACGCACGTATAAATTGCAAAACATATTTCTGATATTTATTTATTTGCATCACTCGGCATCATTTAAAACTAATTGATTGTAATAATAATATAGCAACATAATATAGCTGACTACGCGTTTTCCTGGGTAATTTTAAGAAATAAAACGTGTAATTTATACAATAATTGGTATACGTATAATGCCGTGAGTATAGGTTTATCTGCACAGCAATACATCTCGTAGCAGGTATACCTGCGTAATATTATCGATTTGTCGAAAGAGAAAAAAACAAATTAATTGTTCATAATGACCACGGTACGGCTACTAGTACAACGTATTATAATATGGCGAATGGCGTTTCGTAATCATTCGTCGTTTTTCCTAGGTCATTACATTATTCGGTCAGAATTATTTTTCTGCACCAATAGTATTTTGAAACCGTCGAAATGCGCGCCATAAACGAAAAGTCACTTGTCAGAGAGTTTGTGTCCCCGTGAGCGATTCGCATATCGTATTCTTCAGTATTATTACTAATTTTATTATTATTTCTAATTTCTATACCGTTTTACATACACCAACAAGTTGTAGGCTACAACCTTAAAATTAGAATCTGCGTTGAGTACAATGATGTAAAAATGTGCTCCGTTGCGTTGTACAGTGTACGATAGATATTGCATATTATTATTGTAGTATACTGGCCGTTGCTGCTGTAGATAAATTTAAACAGGATGTTTTTAAATATTACGCCAGAAATACAATTTATTATTATCATTATTATTATTATTATTATTATTATTATTATTATTATTATTATTATTATTATTATTACTATTATTATTATTATTATTATTACTATTAGTACCTATACTTGTTTGGTCATTTTTATACATAGATTTACACAAACGTGCATAAAGGATATGGATACAACCAGTCATTAAACAATTGTCCGCTCAATTATAAATTTATAACATAATATTATAGGTATATGTAAATACGTTAAACACGTAACATATACGAATTACTACATACCTACTCGCACATCACATTTTCGCACATCACGCACACATACGTACCTATACACACACGCACATAAAGTTAATCACGTGTTTTTCTATGGTCGTTTGATTTCGATCAACTGAATTGACAATAAGGACAATAGCATGTTAATATTATTGTCTATATGGTATATCTATATCATATTGAATTAATGATATATAATGTTATGCAGTTAATTCTAAGATAAAATTAATAATGATGCAAAAAGCTGTATTTATATAAATTAAACGTTATATATTTATTCATAAAATTAGCGAGAAACTCATATTTTAAATTAGTGTTTTAAATAAAAATAAAAAGCATTTTAACGGCATAATACAGTTATATATATATATTTATTAATATTATATATCGTAATATATAGTAATATATTACTATATAATACCTGTATACGTATATAAAGTAGTTATAATAACTCAAAAATTCATAGGCGATTAAAATGAAACTATATTTTCTCCCCAGTCACTTTAAAATTGATAATTACATGTGTCCCGGGTCTCAGTCATGTAACTTCCTACTCAAGTAATACTTATAATCACATACTTCATTACATATTATTTGTTCACTGATTTACCTATTGTGCGAATACTACATTTATGCATGGATCGTAAAATTTCATAGAATTAAACAATTACATGCATATTTGAATGTTGTATAATTGATGTATTGTAAAATAGAAGTGGCAATTAAATTAATTATTCAATCCAGAACTAAAATTATTTTACACAGAACTGCAAGTCATCGAAATTCATAAAGACAATCACGTATTACGCCCTAAGTTCGTGTAATTTAAACGATAAAACTAAAAACTAGTGAAAAATATCATTTTTCATGTAATTTTGAGTTTTATAACTATTTTATAAATCGTACATTCTTAACTAAGTACGTAGGTATATGTAATTAACTAATTAAATTAGCAGACATTCCAACTTAAACTTAGATAAATACTGGGGATGTGAAATCCTAAATATCAAAAGAGTATACATGTTCATGGTTAGATGATATATATATATATATATATGTTTTAATTGAATTCTGATCTACGCTATTCTAATTTATTTAGATTAGAATAATTTAATATTTAGATTAGATACTCGTATATGTGAGTGAAAATCGGAAGATATAAATTATCATTAATTAGTTTCTTCCTTCTGGTATATATTGATATATTAATTAACATATTATTAATTGATAATTAATAGTTGATCCGTGAGTGCCTATTAAGATTCTGAATGTTCAGAATGAAATCAACTCACGCTTATGTCTTTGTTTATCTACTTTTCATATGGGAACGCTTTCAAAATATCCATTAACCCGATCAATAAATTAGGATTTTAACCAAAGTGATAATTTTTATTGTGTAAGATAACACCACTGAGTGGCGTTATTTTGAGTTACTTTTAAAGACATTTTTAAGGGGGAGAGGATGAAATAAGTTTGATATAAAGGTATAAAGTTTAATAGTAGTATACGCTACCTTATATATAGCTAACCTATGTTGAATAAAAACTTTATTAAAAAAAAATTGATGTAGCATGATGTGGCGGAACGGATTGCCACAGTCACTCTTAGTGGTTTCACATAAAATCTTGAACGGTACAAATCTGGAAAAAATTTTATATATATATATATATATTTAACAACAGTATTATACTTAAATAAAATTTTTATTTATTTTAATAACCATTAATCAGTAGGCATTTTTATTAGTCTTATTATTCTGGAGATCTATTGACAAAGTCATTGAGAAGTTCATCTGTTGTTAAAATAATTTCACCATGAATATTTAGCAATGATAAATTATTAAATATATAATATAAATATGCATAAATATAATATATAATTATATAATGTAGTATAACTCGATTATTTTTCAAAACAGCTGCATGAATACTACATTATATTTATTATAGATAAATTATACGGATAATAGTTTCTTTTTGATAAATTATTGAAAGGAAAAAAAATGTTTTCCCCTAGAATATTTTGTTGGATAATATTATAATGTTTATTCTATTTCATATAGATTATATGCAGTATAGCTATATATAAAATAGTAGACGATATATTATGTATATAATAATATAATTAGAGAGTTGTAAATTCTGCAATTTTTGTTCGTGCTCTGATGATTTGAGAGATAATCGTAAATTATGATTACCTATGTCAATATACCATTTATTGTAAATTATACATAATAGAAATAATTTTGACAGTAATTTGAACTATATACGTGCGGCGACACGGGTAGAGGTGAAGTTCCATGGTCTTTGTAATTCTTACAATTTGATACGGATATATTGATACCATATTGTCTTCGAATTCTTACAACTACATAGTATACAATGCACTGCAATACGAAAAAAATATTGATCTAACGGTATCTTTATATGTTAAAAAAAAAAAAATACAAATAATAATGCTTCGTGTATACCTAAGTAATCAGTATTCATATGGATTTTTTGATATTATGGAAATCGATATGATGTGAAATCGAATAAAAATCAACAGTCAATTAAAATAATTAAAACTCATAATACAAATACATATTATACAGTGTTAGTGTACTATAATATATGTACCCCCGTTATTAAAGTTATGCCTTTTTGCTTCTCTAGCATAAGATTATTTTTCGTTGAAATTAACGATCTCAGTGACAGTTTTAATATAACATACATATAACATTTACAGGGCATAGGTACTACAGACTACAGTATATTATACGAATTACAATGTATAAGCGGTGATTAATGTAAACCGAAGCATTATATAGTCTGTTCGAATTGTTTGTCGTGAGAAAGTCGTCGTATGAATAAACGTTCGTGTTTAAACGACATAATATATTTAGAAGATTATTACACGAAAGTTCATATTTACTCAAAACACTTAAAATGTGATGCTTATATTATATGTATTTTATAATATATTATGCATATTATTATAGTGGGTATGGGCAAAAAATCGATAAATCATTGAAAACATCAATCAAATAAATAGCTTAGATTTCATAATAATTCAGAATCGAGAAACTCATTTGAAGAACAAAAGAACTTAACGAATAACAAATACGATTTTATCGAAAAATCCGAACTCTATTGTATTAGCTGATACATTTTTCGACGACGGTATTAACCCTCGAGACAATATGTATTATTTTTATCGATTAAATATTTGAATAACATTGTCTTTTTCTCGAAAATCATTAAGGGAATTATAAGCCATGATTTTCTGTCTCTGTCTATCACATGTCCAATATAGGAATTAAGATTTTTCTGTTTTCAACGTTCCGATTGATCAATTAATGCAATAAGAATTTTTAAAACTCGATTAAATTCATCGTTACGTTTGCTTTAGATTGACTGTTTTCCTTTTTTGATTTTTTCTCCCAAACTTTCACAAAGTAGAATTAAACAAATTGGAAACATAAAAATTAACGAAAGTTAATTTTTGGCTATGTCAAGTACAACATTTAAAAAATGTGAGAAATTTGATCTAAAGAAGATTTAACAACGAATTAAAATTAATTTTCAAAATTTTTATCGTATTAATTGATCGATCAATTACGAATACATTAGAAATAGAAAGCATCTAAATTCCTATGCTGTGCGTGTGATAGACACAGACATAAAATCATGGCTTATACAATCCCCTTAAGTATATTATTACTCGTCTGAGTTGACATCAGCCTACTGATAGAAAAATATATGTGACTAATATTATATATGATTGAATATAACTTGTGCCGAGTTTAAGCTGTCAGTCTACTGTATGATAAAAAAAAATACATTAATGTCAGCGCATTTTTAATTGTCGTAATGATATTGTTCTAACAGCAGCTGCACATCTCATGCGTGACAATTTATTTATTTTGAAACTAAAACGTTTTCGTTGCCACTGCGAAATTCCTTTGCGTTTTGTAAATACTTAACTTATATATATATATATATTATATTATTAGGTATACTTATGGAAACCATCGATACACGCATGTTACTATTCCATTCATTGGCGAACAGCTATATTAAAGAAATATTTTTCCGATGACATTTCTCTATACGTACCATTCCATTCATTGACCCACTATTTTAGTTCTATTGTTATTACACTCGCGAAATAACAAGTACTACGCGATCTTCAAGATTTTTCGTTGATTTCAGTTCATGAACGTTTAGCATTTTTATACAATCGCTATATTTCAGATCACTGTTTTGTTATAAATCAAACTCGTCATCATTGTGTATAATATTGTATACTATGAAATATGTGCATTAAACAATGTCCATTCTCTTTATACACATTTTTTATATGTATTTATAATAAAAATAGTGTAATACAGTTTTATTTTTTCATCCGGTATTGCCACAATTCCAAGAAATTGCCCATCGTTTGACCTTTATATTGGTGAGAAATTCGGAATTATAATTTTTAAACAAAATTGCTCCATGGATAATCGAGTTTTAGTTTTAGAGCAAACTGAGAAAAGTATAATACACTATTGGTTTTACAACGATGTTATTTTTTTCTTCAGCAAACCACTTTTGGGTATAGTAAATATAATACTATAATCCATAAGTTAAACGCAGCATGGTTTTTAGCATGAAAATCGAATAAAAATATAGTTTATTGAAAACGGTAATTTTTTCCTCTTGATTTTTAAATCGTCCATAATTTTTTTCCAGTACGTGCCATGTTTTATACATAGTTCATTTAATAATTAGGCAATTTGTATAGCTTGAAAATTTTATGAAAAGTCAATATTCTAATAATTTAGTTTGCAAAGAACTTAGGAATTCAAATGATTAGAATAATTTTTTTTTTCAAACACTAGTTAAATAATGTAATAAAATACTAAAATATATTAATTCTTTTATCTTGATAATAATCGTAATTTAAATTTAATACGTCATACCTACTATTCAGTACTTTTTGGTTATATTAGATGATTCAATGGATTCATACGAAGTATATAACATTATGATTGAATAATAATAATGCAAATAATTCCTTTCAAATGATTTTGCGAACGCAATCATACGTACTAACTACTAAGTATCATTTGAAATGCGTTATGAATTCAGATGAAAACAACAAAATCCACAAAGGGCACATAAAATATAGCAGTATAAGTTATACGACGCTCAGCAGCTATACTGTCGTCAATAGGGGTTTTTCCCGTCATTTCATTACATTTTCGGCACGTCTGTCATCATATAATAATATGTAAAAGCCATTGCAATACGCGTCCACTATATGGGAATTAGGAGTGCTTCTTGAACTTCTGATGTACATACAAACATATAATAATAATATAGCCACAGCTGACAATCGTTGTCTGCCGCATGCCGGAGTATGTATCGTCGATGTTTTTGGAACGACACGTGACTAATACGGCTTCCTAAATTCTTCAAACGTGCTCGATATCAGGCGTCGGGCGGGAAAACGGTCGGTAAAAACCGAACGAGCGGACGACGTGCAGTTTGATTGCGGAAAAAACCCGACAAAAGCACTGCGGACACGGGCGAACGTAAACGAAAAATAAAATTATAATGCTGCGTCAACTTGGTTCGGTACTTGCATACACAACGACGACAATGATAATATTACGAACATCCGTCCAAGGTCTAATAACAGTATATTGTAACTATTATGACAATAATGCGTGATAGCCGTATGATGCAATCATTGTATGCAGTTTTTTTAATCTTAAAATCTATATTGGTTTAATATTATGTACGTGCACGTCACGAGTTATAGTTTTACGATGAAATGTGCTTCACGATACGCATGACATGTTATAGATTTGTGTAACGAAAACTTGGACAACTTAAGTATCTATTACGTATAGCATTATAGAGATTATAGCAATATTATTGGAATTATTGTTCAATGTATCCTAAGAGAATTGCATTCATGTGTAAATCACACATCCACGAGGCCATATAATAGTTGTTTGGTATGTTCTTGTATAGTACATTTCTTAACGAGTTCTTAACATTTGAAAGCGCTTTATAAATGTATAATATACGTCATAATATTATAAAAACAAAGCTTCGTTTCCATAATTATTTATCGTAGAGTGAATAATTACTATGTACTCTACTTCTACATGTTATAATGTACTCGATGTACAATGCTTCCAAATTTCAATTTCAAGATACCCATTGTTGTCTTGTTTAGTATAATCGTATTTAATCTGTGGATAACTAACTACTCAAACCTGAACTAATCAAGTTGACATCGATAGCTTATATTATATTATTTATGTCAATCATATAAATATGCTTATTACAGCTATTATCAATATATTTTCGATTGGGAAAAATATTATTAATGGTGGACAATTTACTAATAGAAAATATTTCCATTATTACTGACAGTATGAAGTTAAATCAACCGTCCATGATCTTTAATATATTAGAAAACTTCTTAGTAAGGAGTAGTATATAATTTTATTGCAGTATATAAAACTCTAAACAATCTGTAATAAATGATTTAGCTAATATAGTTGAGCAATGATGTTTATAAACGAGTGCTAAAAAAAAGAAAAAATAAAGATTAAAAAAAGATTCTTACTCAAAATTAACTATATTATAATCCTATATTCTTTATTTATTTATTTAAAGTTGTAACATCCCATAAGGATAATGAATACAATTTTTGTGTTAACAATATTAATTATGAATAAATAAAATAATACATGTTTGGTGAAAGAAAAAAAATAAAAGGGACAATTATATATTATATAAAAAGATGTAAATTATTCATTAAATGTTAATTATTGAATTTTTCAATTTAAGATGTAAATTAAAGACAAAATCGAAGTTCAGTAAATTATTATAAACTTCTAAAAGGGAGTACTTGGGACTGTTTTTAGTTATATTTATCAAACATTGAGGTACTAAAAAGGGTGGTTGTTCCTTAAATTGAAGGTTGGTATTTTTAAATTTATTCTACTTAAGAATTCTGGACAGGATAGTTAACCAATTATTAACTTGTAGACAAAAATTATATCGTCAAATAATCTTCTAGAAGCCAATGGTTTTAAACTTAATTCTAAAACTAAGATATCAGGAATGCGTCCACTCGATCTCGCTTGTATGCTATTATTTTTAAAAATCGACGTTGGATTTTATCAAGTTTTTCAATAAGAGTAATTTGTTTGGGATTTCAAAATACTGACGCACATTCTAATAAATACCTAACGAGCGAGCAATATTATACCTTGAGAGTCTTTAGACAGTTACTGTTTTGAATTTGTAACAGTTTTGATGTATAAAATCTATAGTACGTAGAGCTTTACCTTTACTATAAATGGAGTCAATATGAACATTAAATGTTAGATCGGAATACAATAGAACGCCTAATATATTCCTTATTTTATATGAGGAGGAAAATATTACCGGATTAGTCAGAGATTAGCAGGGTACTATCATATTATATACTATTTAGTATTTACATAGGTATTTTTATCGAATTTTCACGAATCGATTTGTTGCGGGTCATGATATTTTTTGATTATTCGACTTGTATAATATCGTCTTGCTGCTTTTTCGTAATAAAAGCGGGTTTCTTTTTGAATAATTTATCAATGTGGCCCAGACCCAAAATAATATATTTTTAATCCGCGCTTGTATAACGCTTACGTGGAGGTATACGATTTAAAAACAAAACTCGTCAACTTGCTAACACACGCATAGGTCGTACTATACGCATGCCATTACATAACGTGCGCTCGGTTATACATATTGTATATAAATATTAATTACTGTATATTCGGTTTTTTTTTCGAGGGGGAGGGGGAGAACGAAATAAATTATACGTCGAAATCGGCTTTACCTGAAGAATATATTTATACATATAGTTATTAATTATAATATATTATTTATTTATATATTTACCCAATATAGAAGCATAATATTTATCGTGTACCACATCTTATTGAGAAGAAGATTACCGCGGTAACTGCTGCTGCTGCCTGCTGTACTGCTGTAGTACTTAAAATACGAGTTTTTTTTATGTCGTAATTTTATTCGTATACAGCGGTATTATTATTATTACGTTGTAAATATTTTTTTGAAAAAAAAAAAAAAATAACAATAATAATAATTATTTAATTTGATTTAGTCGATGAGGTACACAAACACTCCCTATCACGGTGTTGTACAAAAGTGCATTTAAGTCCGCGTGCACAGTGCTATATATATATATATAATATATATATAATATATATTCGGGCACGAAAACTATGTAGATCACTGCATATACATGGTCACATTATATTGGTATATTATCACACCGGGCAGTTTGGCGGGTGTCGTAATAAGCGAATTATTTCAACAAGCAGACACACCACCACCGCCGCCGCCGCGTGGGTATATTATATGCTAGCGCCTAACATTTATTTTTTTTCGTAAATTATTTCAATTTCACAACGGATCATTGTATACATTCGACTGTATCGCAGTGATTATAAAACCACCTATACGTGCAGGGACATCGAAATCAATTGTTTTTACGGGATAGTTGTCCTATTTCGAGGAGAACCCTTTTATAATAAATAGCAGCCACAATTTGTTCATTTCATTACGAAATTTTGGCAAACAAAAGCGGGTATAATATCTATTTTTCTCGTTTATTACAATTTGATTGTTTTAAAAAAAAGTTCGTTTTCACAATAATTATAAAAAATCGATTAAAAATGAATTTTTAAGATGTATACGAAATGTTTATTCTGGTTTTAGATGCGGCGGCTAATATCGTTGGCTTGCCGGCTTGCGTATATATGATGTTATTGGTGGTATTATTATGAAAGTATACCTAGTAGTTATTACCTACCTTCATATAAGTTAGAAGTGAGCATCATTTAACCACTGAAGTCTGCAGCAGTTTTGAGCTATAGTTGAGTATATAGTTATACGATTTTCGTTAGTGCATGTAGGCTTGGTTTTATTATTTTATTTATATGCATTTCCTCCGTTAGTTTTTCATCAAGGAAGATAATATTTCTGTAAGACCTGCAGGTGTTTTATTTTTTCCGTACTACGTACAGTGATCCGACCAGAAGGGAGGGAGAGGTGCAGGGATCGTACACGGAATTTTGGAATGGCATGAACGACAAATAGTTAATATAATGACATAGCCTTAAGGCTGGGCGAAGTTTGTGAACTTTTCCCAAGCCCGAAGTTGGATTTCTCTTTACACGGTCCTGTCTATCTGCAGACGGGTATCTCGAACGTTACAGACTTATATCCAGCGAACGCGCGTTTTGTACACTTTTCGTGGTTTGGCGAACTTCCAGAAGAGTAATTACATATATCTGTACATGTATTCATATATACGTATAGTTTATAGGTGTATACTATACTATAATATATACACAAATCGCAATTGGGGAACGGATCATGTGCAGATGTGCAGGACAGGATGCTGTTCGCTTATAGCGTAATCCTCTTACCGCGTAAATAGTCGTGAAATTCATACACAAACCCCAAAGGTTCCAAGTCTAATGTCTATATATACACACGTGCACGTATTAGTCAATTTAGGACCTATATAGTATATAATATATTATATACTATACATATACGTTGACACATTATACACTATAGCGAATGAGCTCGGCGTTTTCGGCGGTACTAAATGTAGGTACTGCAGTAGGTCTAATCGGTATTATTATATAGAGCGAGTTAGCGCGTGTGTATTATACATTACCATCGCACACGTATGGTGAAAGGTGTACGTAATGCGATTAAAAATGCAATAATTTGTTTTTGGACGCTCGGAAAAAGCCGCTAAAACGTATAGAACCCATTTAGCATTTAGCAATCTCCGCGAATTCCGGAGAAATGGTAATGACTGGCCGCGAATGCCACCCTATTAGGGGAGACATTTAGAAGTAAAAAAAAAAAAAAAGTAATGTTGACCACAATTTTTCAAGCCCGGTTCGCCCAGGTTGTTAATCGATTTATTATAATCGTATGCTCGTCGTCCGCTAGAACTTATCTATCTGCCGAACGAAATGTTTAAGGAAATTGAAAATTTACATTTTAAAATGAATGTACATTCTGTAGCTAAAAAACTTAAATGAATACATTTATCAAGGGACTACACAATATATTTCATTGATATTGACAAAATCGGTGTTGCGCTTATTTTCTCTTACTTCATCTAATGAGCACCGAAAAAAGAGTCTTATATTGATAGTTATATAAACTTCATATCACTGACACTATCGTCACTATCTATGGTCTATATAATGCAGCAGTTGTAGTCCCAAAGGATAAAATATAATATTGAATAAAGCCCAGAATCGCGATGATTCACTATTTCAAACTCAATTTCAGATAGATTATGTAAGCAAATCTAACCCAACCAAAACACGTTTTTGCCGTGTGAATACATGGTTATTTATACTATAAAAAACACGTGTTTTAATGACACGATTTACAGGTAGTATTTCATATGAAAATCCTCACTTTAGGGTAGCGGTAGCCAGTAGCCATAATATTGATGAACTGAAATGAATGTTAATATGACATTAGAGCTAGCTATACTCTAGTCGTTATAAAACAATTTGTCTCACGCGTTAAAAGATATAAAAATAGTATTTCCACTAACAGCAATCCGATAATCGGTGTCATACGGGTGAGCGCAATAACGGTTTCTTGGAGTTCCTATTATATAATAATTATACACATGCGATCATTTTATTCGCCGTTTTGCGCAGTACGTATTCTTATATTATGCTATGATTTCAAACATATTACGTGTTTATGCCTATATTGTAATAGCACAATGATTTATGAGAACTCGGAACTCTCCTATAGCGGTAATTTTTTTTGGAATTCCTCTTTAGTGACGTGTGCGGATTTCTATTGATATCGTATATACGTATCGACCCACACGTGAGTCGTGTCATATTTCGAAGCCTACAGGTCTTTTTTCACCGCCCACGATGTCCACCCGGTGGTGAATCTTAGAAATTTACGTTCGAACAGCGAAACAATAAAATGTGATGCGTATGTATTATTAACATATTTTATTCTTTGAGGGTAGGTACCAATTTATGATATCTTTTTGGTTATAACCACACGTGTGTTGAGAATCAGCTTATAACGTGCGACGATCCCACGGGCATACTAGTTGGGCAATATAAGTATTCAAAGGAATCATTTCAAAGAAATTATTTTTTAGGAGAAATTAGTCAAATTAAACAAAGCCCCATTTACATTCATCGCTTCTACTTACATTTTTTCCCTATTTTTATTTTCAGTGTGGTATTCAGTTTTTCTGTAGAATATCTATAATATATTTTCACTCTGGCTATATATATATATAGATAGAATGTCATCATTAGTACAAGATTAAAATCCGTATAAGCGGGATCAAATTAATAAGGAGTAGCAAGGCCCAATACATTGTATCAGTTTATATGTTGATGAACAGGGCTGGTCCACACGAGTCCACATTAAACGGAATCCGCTGTAATAGAAAAAAAAGTTTTTTTTTTTTCTTAGATAATTTAGATTAAAATTTAAAATTGTTTGCAGGTATTAATAAATTGAAAATTATATTTAGGAGAAAAAAACTAACGTTTTGTAGACCGCTTAAATAGTATCGTAATTATTTCATTCTGAATTATTATGTAATAAATTATAGCTAGGCCAAAACAATAATAATACATAATATATTACATAAAGACATGAAGTAAAGAAGAGCACTAATAATTACTATACGTATTCAACACAAATATCTAATTGTCGGTTGTATCTATATTTAACGATCAAATCAATACTTTATTTATAATTTCGACAACAACAATTGTAGTGATACATAACTTTATGACGGTTTTAGTTTTTATGTACCCTCGAAGTTTTTAAAATGCACGTTAACAATTCCGAATATATTTCGGGAAGTATTGGAATTTAACCTCTTTATCTTTCTCCACCAGAGTTATTATTATGAGCTCAAATGAGAATATAAATGTATAATGTACTTTTTTACACAGAAAATGAGCGTAATTGACATTTTTTTACTAACAATTATAAACTTAGGGTTATCTCCTATTGGTAGCATAGGGAATAATATTTGTTTATATATAGAAGTGGTAGCCAAACTCACAAAACTTAAAAATCTCCTGAAAAATATATTACTAGATATTTTCCAAAGTAAAAAATACTTAACTTTACATAAATTTTATTCACACAATTTTATTCTTCAATATGTTCCTAGTAAAAAAGTTAATTTATTCTAACTAAGCAAAAAAACTCAAATTTAAATAATGACACAATTTGAGAATGTGAATGAAACTTAATTTTCACCTATGATATAGGATTATAGATAAGCTATTTTTCGAAAACATAGTCGGGGTTCATCTGAAGTCTTCCTGCACCCATGCCAGCCCGAACACAAAAATAATAATAGGTTCACAATACTACTACGATATACATAATTGAATATAATATAAAATTGGCATGCTCGTGTTATTATCCTGTTGTAAATATGACGTATGCACGCACGTACATAAATACCTACTACATGTTTTCGACTGGGGGACACACCTTGCGGGTCCGAGTTGTTCACTACACGATGACAGCGTATCCCACGCGGCCAGTTCCTCCTCTCACCTCGCCGAAACGTACATACTTGTTCTATATCAACGGTTCTCAAAGTTGTTCGTTGTAAATTTAATCCCTCCAGATGCTACGAAATCTTATCGACAGAGTCCCGAAAATCAAATTTAACCACACTCGTAAAAAAATAAATAAATCACTAATTTGATTTTAAATTTGATCCCTATGGTTTTATGCGTATGTCTTTATAATATAATGTATAATATATAATCTATATAAATGTAACAATATATAATACAATGCTTAGTAGGTACTTTATACTAATATAAATTAGAAAAATCGAAATTTTCAATTGTCTATAAGTAGGTCAAAAAAATTAAAAATAGGTATTTCGAAAACTTAACCATGTATAGAAAACGTTAAAATAAACTTTTGGTGAAAATTTCGATTACATATTAGTCAATTTTAACATTGTCATAAAGTGGTTTTGCGTAAAAACTCCCGTTTAGCCGTAATTTTTTAGGGTTTTTTCCAACACTTTTTAAAAGTACTGAAAATGTTCAACTTTTAACATGCTCAAATACTATCTACATTCACTTTCCATTCAGAAAAGTTGCCATTCTAAGAAAATCCAAGCATTTTAATTACTCCAAAAGGTGTCGTCAGACACACAAAAAATAAAACAAATAAAATAAACACAAAATTGTAAAATCAATACATTTATTACTCCATTCAGAATCTAAAACTTCAGAAAAGAATTCCAGAATCGCCCTAGAAAATCGTTGATTCCCTGCGCGTATAATTTCAAATGAATTGATACCCCCCCCCCTCGCCGTAATGCCGCTATTGATATTTACGTGCTGAGTTTTCAATATATTTTCGAAAAACAGACACGAAAACTGCAGTGGTGTAACCCCGTGGGAAAGATTCTGAAAAGTAACATGATGGATATAGGTACCTATTACCTACTAAACCCGTCTGTTCATATGTAGCACCGACGGCGGTCGAAGTGGCGCAAAACAAGTGGGAGTTATTAACATTTTGTTAATATTTCCGTGTCTGTGTTGTCTCTCATACGAAAAAATAAATCGAAACGCATTACTCATTTTTCCTTTTTTCTTTTTTCGGCATAACTAAAATATACACTATATTATAATGGTCACGAGTTGTTTAACAAAGTTAATTAAAATAAAACACAAACATGGTAAACTCTATACATGTATTTGGAAGCAATCGGTTTTTTTCCGTCTATACATAATTTAAATCACAATATTATTATTAGACATCACTACCATTGCTTTTGCGATTACTGTCATCGAACATTTCTGATATGTGATATAATGGTCTTTTGAAAAGGCTTTTATCATTATATCTTTTTATTTAGTAGAAATTTTTTACCCATGAACAAATAAAATGTTACATTTGGTAAGAATCATTTTTCAGTGGATTTAATCATGTATTTTCAGTTATTTTCAGTTAAAATGGGGCAAAAATATGTAATGGAAAAAAATAATTTTTCTTCTTCTAGGGCTTATAACGGTCCATTCAGAACCATAGCAGCTTCTAACACGCTCTTCCACCTTTCCCAGTCCAATACCACTTCCATATCCAGCGATGGATTGATTTTCTTCAGGGTTTTCTTTACTGTATCATACCATCTATGCCGAGGTCTACCTCTTGGTCTTTTCCCGGTTAGCCGGTTTTCTGTGACTTTCTTAATGAGTGATCCCACTGCTCACCAAACGTGTCCCGCCCATTCCAGCCTTTTTCTGGCTAGAAAATGTAGACTCGGCTTATTGTACAACTGTTGCAAATTTTCATTTGTTCTTCGTTGAAAACTTTCCATGTCATTATTATATACCGGTCCATATACTTTCCTGAGTATTTTTCTCTTGGAACTCTGTAGCCTTTCTTTGTGTTCTTGAGTGCTAGACCTTGTCTCGCATGTGTAAATTACTATGGGTCTCAAGTACGTACAGTATAGGCGTTCCTTTGTACGTCTGGACAGTAACTTGGAAGAAAATATGTCTTTCAATGTAAAGTAACATTTGTTTGCTGCATTCAGTCTCATCCTAATTTTATTGTACATATTGTTCTTTTCGTTAATGTTAACTCCCAATGTTAACTTCCTGCTACCGACACAGTGCACTTATTGTCACAGCGCCGCGGCCCATGCGCTCCGCAGGAAGGCGTTATCTATATAATAATATAAAATAGTGCTTGTTTTATTTTTTCTCACTTAGCCACGCGTACATGATGTTATACATATTACATAGTTAATATTATACGGTAATAATGATAACGGAAACGACGAACATAATATTATTAATGTGTGTAAATAAAATAATCCATCATAATCACGTGTATACACAAAACACGGTATAATTGTGGCGTCTAGGTGCAATACTTTATTAAGATGCTAAAATCTATGTTTATGAAAATGGTCTTATTTTCCATCATTTTATCAACATCTGGGGTTCTTTATTGGTTTGAATTACGGTCATCAAACGACGAGAAAACGCACATCTTGTATTTCCGTATTCCGTTGCCGTGCGTATGATGGTATATTGGTATATTAACATATTATACTTTATTATACAAATTATTGCATGGCGCCAGTGTTTTATTATTTACAGGCTTACAGCTCTTGTCATGGAAAATCACGAGATGAACGCGATACTCATAACCAAGACCCAGGTTAGACATCGATAATATAATAGCATCAGGGTGCAAAACATAAACACGTATTAACGTATTTTGATACAGAGAATGATATGCGGCAAAAACGAATTTGGCACCAAGTGCACTTCAGTATACGACGTTAACTATACCGATAACCGATAAGTGCAGTTCTCTAATGCGTGATCCGCGATCTTATAATATGGCATACGCAATTCATCGACGTCATTATAACGTGATTTAACCATATTTACGTAATATACTACGATAGTCAATGACTATACGTCATTTATAATATTTTTTACCCATTACTATACATAAATACATATTTTATTTGAATATTAGTATAATATTGGGTTTAATCATTGCATGATATTCAATATTTTTAACCACCCGGTCAGTGATTTTAGAGAATAAGAAAATTTATTTTGCATTGACAATTTTTGAATTCTAATGTAATTTTATTCATTTTTTTTTTTTTTCAAGTGGTTTATGATTGTTATTGTGGCATTATTGGGGTTCTTGGATTCAAAATTGGAAACTGAAATTTTTATTTCTACCACACTTAAGTGATTTTTACAAAAATACAATATCATTTGTAATCGAAAATCTGAAATAAGCTCGAGTAATTTAATGAAACCATAAATAATTAATATACGTATAAATATAAGTAAATATACGCACGATATTCAAACCTAATAAATAATAATATACAGAGATCATTTTCCCCCGATTTAAAACCTAAGTTGAAAATGTTTAGTTCTATCCATAAACCTTTTTTTAATCTAATAAATTTTGTCAAACACCAAAATAATTAAAAACAAAATGGAAGAGTACATTATTTAGAAATTTTAGGGAATAAAAGAATCTTCTAGGCTTTTATTGGGCATTACATTTCCAGTCCGTCACGGGGATATCGTTATAAATACGGTAGTTACATTATACTCCATATACAGGTACAAATTGGTACATATTGTAACGAATATTATTGTTATATATATTTAGCCACTTATTGACAATTAATTACGCACACGCGTGCACCTGGTACGATATTGTAATGACGTAAAGACAAATAACGTATATTATAATAATATATATAGACAAACAGAGAATTTGCAATGCTGCGTTTAGCAGTGCACTATAATATGATATATAGAATCGCGTGTAGTAATCATATGCACATATTATTATGTAGTGTAAACACTATATACACAATATACACTGTAAGCAGCAAAAGTCTGTTTAAACGAGCCGTTGCCACGTAATCGGAGTATTATGTATATACGTAACATATATAGGTGCCTACCTATATAGACCACATTTGCGAAAACGACATTTGATTTGAATAAAATAACACACGCGGCGTATATTTTATCGGTACACTGCACTTTATTCGCCGTTAATTTAGGTGTATAATATTATATTCGTAAGTGCACTGTACACACACACACACACAATTTTTGTATGCACGAACGTGACCGAGGCCGACTAGTCGTCTCAGCGAACACACAGACATAATAATATTATACTATATACATCGATACTATTTATAATATTATGTACACGCGGTGTCACTTATATTTTACACATATTGTCCTATATGGCTTTATATGTGAGCGTGAATCGCGATATCACATAACACTATATAATAACGATGCTGCACATATTATAGTGGCATATTTAGGATAAGTTGCGTGGTTAGGAGATGCAGGTATCAGGTAGTTAAGGATTTTATTACTCCCTCCCCCCATTGGCCTTTTTTTATTCTGCCTATAAACTTTAAATACTGCCCGTAACAACAACGACCAGTGAAAGGTAATTTTCTAGATTAAAATACTTAAAGATAAGTACCTCTGAAACGACTGAAACACTATGAAATAGATTAAATTGTGTACAACTGCTAAACCTATAAGTATATCTACTAGTTATTAAGAAATACATGTAGATTTAAATTTTTATTTTACCTGTTTCTGTGTATTCTGTGTACAATAATAAGGAATAATTTTCGTTTACATATATATCATTAGTCATTACATATGGTTGATGAAATGATTTTCATTCAAGAAAGGGTTGATACAACTACAAGTACGAGTTTGGTAAAGCGTAGATATAGGTATCTGGTTCATATTACACGTTATGCTTTTGCAATTTATTAACCATCACTCTTGACTAGTCCCCCTGACTACGTCTCTTTATGAGTAACTTAATAACTACTCTATACTGCAAGTAGTTATATATATATATATATTATTATTATTTTTTCAGTTAAAACGTACAGCAAGGAGCAGCTAGTGTTGTGCTACGACACACGCAGTTATCAGTTCGAACCCGGCTCAGTGCAAAAAACATTTTGTAGAATTAATTCCGTTGTCTCTTTCCCTCCTGCTCCCCATCGGAAATCAAACACTGGGAGAGAAGTCCACAGACGGGAAAATTATTTTCTTAGAGAAACGTGTACAAGTGCTACAATGCTCTCTACCCTTCCCAAGTTATAAGTCATTGATGGTCAAGACCTAATGGTTATTCAATGAAAAAAACAAATACAAAAAAAAAAAATAATAATAAATTGGTATCTATAGCCGTGGTACCGAAGCAGTCGCGAGGTAGGTAATTGATAAAGTAGATAATCAGTTTAAGATTACAGTTTAGATATCAGTTTAGATATATTTTTTTTTAAAATTTTATTAGCTATTAGTAAAACTATTACAGCTCGACAATTATACATAAACATAACTAAATTAACAATAAAATCATACATAATATATTTATATATATATACATATGTACGTATATTTTACGCACGCATATAAATCCGCATCCTAGTAATAACCAACATTTCGTAGCAATTTAATTTTCTTGCTTCGATTTAGAATATAGAATTTTAGTACGGTAAACAACCTACGCGTGGCGTATTTTGATGGGCAATCGTTATTTTGCTGTGATCATTTTTATTTTCACGCGCACATCAAGGTTGGATTATTGAGTAATGAAAAAAACAATTTTCAATATTATTGTTCGCTAAAATATTTTATTTCGTATACATAGGAATATTTATTCTTTAGTTATTTATATTATTATTAATTTATATTTTATAGTTTATTGTACTTTATACTTTATAGTACTTATTATACCATGGGTCATGGCTTTCACACTTATTTATTTGGAGACTAGGTATTCTTCCGTCATGAACATAATCAATTTTTAATTAGGTAATACAACTTTAGGAAAACATAAAAGACTGATAGAATGGCTAAAATTTAAATTGAAAACAGAAATCAATTATCAATATTGTATAACCGTATAAAAATTGTTAAATCATGAAATCAACGCATTATTATTTATTAAAAAAAAATTGAAACATTTCTAACATTAATAAAATTGAAGAGTTTAATTAAACACATTTCTTTAAATTGTATATATTTAGAAATGTGTGTTCATATTATTATAAACATGTGTGCTAAATTAAAAGAATAATAAAAAAAATAATTTTTTTCTCTGTAAGCATTTACAAAAAATGGAATCCGTGTCCGATTTATGTTATAACTAGGGCTAAGTGTCTTAACTCTAATTGAAAACAAATGCACTACTCGCGGCCTTAAAATACCCTGAACACGATACACCACTCTACATGTAAGTGCTTTAAATGCATAATGTATGTATTGCCGAATGGTATTTGGAATTCAGATATTATTAAACATCTATGTATCAGGACTCAGAAGTGTCATGCAACTGTTCGCAGTGGTCGGAAAGTCTGCATGTAGGGTCCTGGGTCACATTAAGCGAGTAGAAGTGGTTGTAAGCCGCATAAATGTTTGTAATTATAATTCTAATATATAATTATTCAATTATTGTAAATGCTTGTATTAATTGTATTATTTTTATTTATAATAATACACGTATTTTATAAAATTACGACATACATTTTTATATGTATACGATATAGCAAAAATTCATAAATTCAAAATGAAAAGAAAAACACATTTTTAAATATCGAACAAAACTAATGAGCGAAAGTTGAATTAATATTGTCTTTTTGTCCGAAAGTCAAATCAAGAATACGAAATTTCCTTTGAACGCTGCACATATCTAAAAAGATCTATTGCTCGTCGGACACCCTTGATCTGCTATATATTAATTATTATTGCGGTGCTCTCGGTCCTCTTTGTCGAGGTATAACAAAAAATAAGTCAAAAATAGACACTAAAGGTATATATTATATATTATTATTATGTGTAATAGAGACGGACTGACGGGCTATATTAAATTGTATCATAATATGGTCTGTGTACCCCGTGTGGTATTACTGGTCGAAGGTGCAGGTGACGGTGTGCGGTCTAGGTTTATCCGGTCGAGAAATAATAGTTTTAATATTTTTGATAATCCGACGAGACGACCGCGTGCACAGATGGAGATGCCACATATTGGTACATCCGGCGACCGCGTATAATATAATATTAAACAGTCTTCTGTGATACACGCGCGAGCGTAATACCGCGATCCCGTTAGAAGAAAAAAAACGACGACGTGTAACACTGTAACTACATGAGATACTGTAACGCATACACAAACCTATATAATAATATATAGTGTTTGGTCGTCGGTCAAATCTCAAGTTCCTTTACCCGTAAATTGCTCAAGAGTTGTAAAGAATTTTTGATCTGTAAAACAATAACACTTATATTCGTAACCCTTTGGTACAACTGTCACGACTTAAACACAATTTTTTTTTTATTTTTCGTATTGTGATCCGTAATTAAAAAGTAGATATTTGAAATATAACATGATTATTTTTCTATTAGAGATGTAAATCTATCAAAATTATTAAGCTCAATCAGCTTTGTTATTATTATAGGGGGGAAAAAAATTGAACGTAAAATATCGACAAAAAGTGTACAACGTATGTGTGTGGGGGTACTGATGAGTGACGTAATTAAAAGAAGGAGGAGGTCGTATTCAACCTCCCCCCAGGGTAAAAAAAAAGTAAAAATAATCATTTTTGTGTTATATTTACTATGAAATGCATGTTTGAATGAATATACATTAATAATCCATTTATGTAATTATTTTACTGTATAATGATTAGCTGAAACATCTATAAAATAATATTCATAACAATTAATGTTAAGGCCTCAATAATATTTATTTTATAAACGGTAACCTATATTAGTATAATTCGTATGCATGCCTCCCTGTTTTGAAAATCCCTTAAAATGATGCTGGTTTCTGAAATCCCCTGATTAAAATAATTTATGTATGTAGTTCAAATTGTCGATACATATTTTATTACCTACTTATCTGTATCGAAAAAAAAATTAAAATCAAGTTCTAATGTCATACTCTTTCAGACCACTAGTCTGTAGTGTACTAACCTATAGTGTGTCGAAATATACTTTAACAAATCAGATTCAAAAATTGCAATATATTCTACAATTTAATAAAAAAATATAGAAAAATGGAATTTACATAATATAATTAAAGTGTGATACTTTAAATACGTATCATTATGTACATCAATAATAACAAACTGCCATGAACTGTGATGTAAAGATTATATTTAACTTGTCATTTGCAAGTGTATAGGTAAGTGGAACATTATCGGAAAAGAAATATAGACTTCCATCATAAACTACTACATCATATCATGTAACAAACAACAGTGCAATTGAAATAATGTTATTCTTTATTGATATAATACTTTTATCATCAACTATTTTTACAAATGCTAAAAATTTATAACTTTGTATGTACAATAGTCAATAAGTATTAGGAAAATTGTAATAAATTTAAAAAAAAATAATATTATATTATACTATATTTACGTGATTTAAAATTGAAGGTAATAAAACGTGCAGATTTGAATGTACGCTACTGGTAATATAGGTCCGTATAATTTCGCACGAAATCACGCCATCGTCGTAGTTGTATTATTATAATACAAACTTACCAAATAATAATTCCATATTTTTGTCAGCGTCTGGCTCTGGTGTAAGATTGGACTGGTTACAGATACCTTGATACCTAAATATCGTTTTTTTCTTTTTTGCTCTGTACCCAGGCATCAGCCAGTGTTTAAATATTAGTTTTTCGTAAATTCAATTGTTTCGAGTCAGTTTATAGATAGACGAACAACGATGAGGCGATTGTGCGTAATATTATAGTATATCTAATCATTGGCTTTAGAATATTGAACTATTAAACCAAAAATATGCTATTCTAAAATCAATGGTATTATAATATAGTATCTACATAATTATTTGCCCGGGGCGGCAAAATACCTTAGACCGGTCCGATCTGGCAGGTTGTTGACGTTGTTGTACTGCAGGAACATAATATGCATATACGTATACCAGTGGTTTTCAAACTTTTTTTGTACACGGCACACTCACCATTTTTTAGATGAACAAAATTGTTTCGAATTAATTATAATTTTATATACATTTAATTAGAAATGTGTGATTGATGGGATAACAAATATTTATTAATTGTTTATTTATTTATTAATATTACAATTACAGTATAATTATTTATTAAATTTATTTACAAAAAAAAGTGTAGTTTATACATTGGGAAATTTAATGAGAAATGTTGGCCTGATGGGCGTTACATATATTTTTAATTCTTGGACGAATAGTTGACAGACATACCCTCATTTCTTCTTCCACTGAATTTAGTTTTTCTCGTTTTTTATTTTTTATATTCGTAAGCGCTGAAAACCCTTGTTCACAAAGATATGAGGTTGAGAACGG
>JAIPRK010002212.1:0-25416 GCA_025469195.1 Chaitophorus viminalis | reverse complement strand
AAATATTTTTGTTTTGATTGACTTCTGATTATATGTTAGTTATTTAAGAACCCCTGATTTAAATACACGAACTGCGTCCTGTATTTTTTGGGACGCAATTCGTGTATACCTTTTTGGACGGACGCAATTCGGGTGATCCCAAAACGTGAAGTGTGTTTGATATTGCCAGGTAAAATGTATAGGTATAATAATTACCTATTTACCTATAACCTGGACACATAAATAAATACTAGTATTTGTGAAAACGGATTTTCAACGAACAGTAGAACGAGATCCCGAAGCTATTCAAATTTAAATTCAATTTTTTTTAATTACAAAACTACGTATTATGTTAACTTTCTAATTACTACAGCCTATGGGCTACTACCCTCCTCCCTCCGAAAATATTTTCTATATACGCCACTGATTTGACATTTGAGTATTATCATAAATACTTTTTAAGAGTATTCATTACAAATTTACAACACTAATAGTAAGTATTTACTAATTGTGGACTGTGGTTATTTAGTGAATGGCAATAGTACTCGTTGGCCCAAGAGCAGCTAAAATCCAAGGAAATTGCTGCCGAGAAATGAGTACAATCCGATCTCGATATCTAATGTCAAATGTGTTTACACCAGGCCGACTAAACGAAAAACAAAGAGTCAAAGACACAACAAAAACGTCATAATAAATTATTGTTCTAAATTTGCGACAAATATGAACAGCAACAAATTGTAAAATTTCTGTTTACACAAAAAAAAGTGAAAACTTTAGCGAAATTTATATTAATTTTGGGGCATATTAATTACTAAACAAGTTTCTTTTATGTATATTTAATAATTATTTATAGATTTTTTTGCATATTTAACATTTTTCCATTCCTATTTTACAATTATTTTTATGCATTACTGCATTTTTTAACTCCTATCAATCCCTAATTATTATTAATTATTTATTTATAATTTAAAATACCAATAGTTGCACCAACAGTTGTTTACACCAAATCATAGTTATGTAGATAAAATGTGGGTATTCACATTCAGAGATGTATTGATAAAAATTACATAAAAATGTCTTGGCCATTTTTTACAAATACATAACCCAAACAAATTAGTACATACTCAACCATTCTTATCACATATTTACTATTATTTCACACATTTAACAACATTTTACATCTCACTAAAAAATACACAATTCAATTATGCAACTTTAAACATAACTGTTTGTAAACAAAATAATATTAAGTATAGACCAACACATTGAAACAATATAAATTTACAAGCAAGTGGTTTAAATCTTAGATACGTAGGTACGGGTATAATGTCATAATTTAGAGGTCTTCCCGCAGAGAAAATGCATATTTATGCAATTATACTATAGTACACCATATGCTTTTACTACCAAATTTTTAATCTTTTACGATTTCAGAATAAGTGAAATGTTCCAAGAAAAAAATTGTAGAGTGAAATTACATTATGTTTAAGGTGGTATAACTAATAATATATTATAATATCAATAAAGAACTTACGAGCTTCGTATACCTAATTATAATATAATATTTTATATTACATATACCAATGTATTGATTAACACATTTTTTAATGGGAATACCCACCAAAACATAGACAAAACGAAAATGTCCAGCGAACATTCTGCTGTTGCTGTTAGATTATATCGCGAAATTTATTGTTAACATTTTGTCTCCGATCTGTTGGAAAACAGAATTTTGTGGTTTTGACGGGCTGTTGAAGCTCGACAATCGGCATAATACTTATTTATGAGCCCGTTAATTTTTGTTCTCGTCCGTCTAATCGCCCACAAACGCCTACATAATATAGACGATAGACCGCATATACGATGTTACGGCTTATGAGAATACGATTATCATGATTTATAATTTACATTATTAATTAATAAATTATCATTGACGATTGTCACTGTATAATAATGGCTGATTATATTATAGTCTTGATAAACCGCATGCGTCGCGAAACTGTAATAATATTTTATATTACATCGAAGCGTGGCAAACGATATCAGATTATACATCAAACAGATATTAATTAATTAATTACACAGTCCGCGATTATATAATATTTTAATGCGAGCTCATGGCGAATATTACAAACATGTTCCGCATATAACACCGCTGTAATACGGACATAATATGCATGTATAATTATAATGCCACCCGCCGTTGACAATCTGAATAAAAACTCGCATAAAACTCGGAATTTAATCATGTAATGGGTGTCCATAAAACGATAAGCAAAGCGCGTCAATCGTATCGCGGCCCGTCACTCGTCAGCTCTGTAATAAATAATAAAATATATTATAAATTATTGTACACTTAGCATCCGTATACAGGCATTACGACTAAAAAAAAATAGCACGGTTTTCAATACCTATACCATAACCGTTGCACAAAATGAGTACCTATAGCGTACAAACCACTTTTTGTAATTATTTTTCTACACAAACAATACAATCCGACTGTTGACTACCAACATAAACAGTTAAAAATGGAAAATGTATGCACTAAATGTTGGTCGTATGTGTGTTAAATGTTAAAAATATTTGTACAATATAACCTATTATGCGTTCCAGGACCGTAAAACTCAAATGGTCTATCAAGGCACAGCGAGAGATGTAAGTATGGCAGCCGAGGGCCGGTATTTAAATATCTACCAGATTTACTTAAGGTAAAAATGTAAGCGCACAAATGAAACACGATACAAGTATACAACGTTTAATAGTTACTGTGAAATAATCAAATAAAGCCTATCGAATAAAATTTACTACGCAGACAAATAGAAATATGCGTCATTATACTTATTATACTTACGCAAGGCTAAAAATAAATTTTAATTAGTATTTTTTTTTTATGTATAGTGTGAAAAAACACAATTTTTATTTTAAGTAAATGTATAAAATAGCTCATTTCTTATTTTCATTAGTATTTAGTACCTACATAAGTATACTATTTGTAGCACATTTGTTTTAATATTTTTAGATGAATAGTGAATACAATAGTAATAAGTATATCCGATATAATAATGTTAAGTGGCTGCCTATAATATATTATATTAAGTATTACTATTTTGCTGTCTTCCGATTCCGGTTGGTGGTCATTAATCTGTATAATTATATTTGTCCATAAATAGTTTCATGAATAACCAAACAGTAACACCTAACACTAAAATAGTAACTTTGTACTTTTCATATTAAACTTTCCTTATTATGGTATTAGGATAATAAATTATAAAACAAATACATTATTAATATAGACGTTATCTTTCGAATTTTAATAGACAAACAAATAAAACGTTCATATTATTGAATATATTGAACGAACATTATTTTAAAACAATAAATCTAAGATCAACATACCAAAAATTATCTTTCACAGTAGGTACACTTTACCGGCGACCTATAGTCTGCCACTGATTATTATTCTATTCTACATCCAAACTAACACAGTACAACTACAAATAACAATACACAATTCGTCCTATTATAGTGATCAACAAAAGTAAAATGTATGGCTCAGTTCGGCATTTCCTGTACACTCACCGCAGTATCCTGTCTGAGAAATGAAGCTACCGCGGAGTGTCTCCTATGGCTACATCTCACCGCCCACCTTGCAACTATTTACAATCGTTAATAATATAGGCACCTAATAATAATACTTTTGCTACGACCCGACTATAGATAAGGTGCCACGTATGCACGAATAACGTATGCACGAAATGTTTTCGGAGGGAATTTCTTACAAAAAAAAAAACTTTTTAAATTACATTAAAATGCAGTATAAAATATTAACATATCTTAGCATAATTAAATCATAAAAATTACATAGTTACATTTCACAATGAATTATAATTAACAGTTATTATTATCACATTTATGACTAAAAATTAAAAATTATTTATTTATTAATAATAATGTTTTGGACATGTACATTGTACATGTAATGGTTCAGAGAATAATATTTCGTGTATCCATTTACACAGTTATAATTTATTAAAACTTCATATTTTTATTATAAGTATACAAGAGGTTTACAATTATAAAATATAATGGTAAATAATAATAGGTATGTATTTATTGCAATGTATTTGGACTTATCCTTCATAACGTAATACAACATTATATTAGAAACTTATAAAAACTAACTACCTACCATTATAAAAAAAATATGTGCACGACTTATTCCCTCAAAGTGAAAAATTCAATTATCAGGTTATTAAACATATTGATTATAGGTTAGTGTTTATTTTAATTTTTTTTTTGGTACATCATTCGTTTTCAAACCAAGTAGAAATATTATTTCTTGGCAAATAAGCGGAAGAATCAACATTATTGGATCATTGAAATGGAATTCATGCCTGAGCATACTCAAATGCATTGCATAAAAAATATATGCTGCATTCTGCATATGTACTTTTTTCTGCAATTTTAATTACGGTTCACCGAACATTCAACAAATAAAATGCAAACAAATTATATCAACAGCTTATCGATTAAACATAAGTTTCTTGACATAAGTACTATAAGTAGATACTTGATGTTTACTATACCGGTAACTATTTTACCACGCCCTATAGTATGTCTACACATACGTCATAAATTGATGTATGTATAATGATTATTGGGGTCTACGATACTCGCAGTTTGGAATAATAAAGTACAATAGTTCTTCATATATATAACATTGTTCATAATAGGTTATACTTATACGTATAGATATAACGGTTATAACGCACAGGTTAATACTTATCATAGAGTATAGACGTAAGCGTAGAATACGTAATAAATACTTACCAATTTGATCACAAATTTATAATAATTATAAAATCAAATCTCACTCATTGATTTAATATTTATACAATATACATGTCGATATAATATGAAAACAATAACACGTAGTAGTAGTAGTAGTAGTAGTAGTATAACGTTTTTAAGTGAAATTTATCGATTTATTAGATTAAGTACCTATCTGGCTACCTAGTATTTATTTATTTTTCTTAAAAGGATATTAAAAAATGGAACCCATTTATTGTTTATATAATTCGGTGTCTTTATATGAGTCACACTGCAGTACAATGAACAAACGTTTTACAAAGTCTCCTTTCTCGCAATCTTATAAGACTGAACGACTTCAATAAACACCTGCCCGGAAGTACCGCTAATCGGCTGACTGCTTCTTAATTATTTTCCACACACTACGTATTAAAACATTTCTACATTTTCACATGATGCGTTACCTGACTTTATACCTTACTTTATTTATACCAGACTTCAACCTTTTTTTATGGTTTAGAAATAACCAAAAAAATAAACATTATTGGATCATTGAAATGGAATTCATGCCAGTGCACACTTAACTGTAGCTATTGCACAGAAAATATATGCTGCAAATTAGGTACTTTTCCTGCAATTTTAATTACGGTACATTACCGAACATTCTACAAATAAAATTCAAGCAAATTGTATTAACAGCTTATTCCTTGAATTAGGTAATACTATATATTTATTTAAATCCAACTATCTAAGTCGGATACAAGTAAGTATAGTAGTTAGGTACTATATTTTAATCGCAGCTGAGTTAATTGGCGTGTTTAACCGAAATAGCTAAAGTAGTATTTTCTATTGAAACACCTAATAGTAAACCTAAATATAGGTAATAAGCTTGTATTGTTATTTTTATTGTATATTTTTAAAAATATTTATAGTTACCTAACTATTTTTATTTTAAACATACAGCGTCTATACCTATATGTATATTTTATAAAGTTTAATCCTTAAGTATTAAAAGATTATGAAAAGCGAGATTGATTTTTATCCGATCACAGATATATACAATACAGGTATTTACTACTTACAAATTACAATAGTATCTTTTATTCCGATGGTATACTGCTGAGGTCACCAAATAGTGATTGTAATATACATATACATATTTTTGATATTTTAACCTCGATAAAGATAATCACGCGAATATACAAACTAAATGTGAAAAAAAAATGGAGTACAGATAAAATTAGTGTAAAAAAAAAAAAACCATACAATTACCCAGTCTTTGTGTCAGTTTGTGTATAATGTCATTACTCATTTCTCACATTATTAAATAAATAAATGCACATAATATATAATAGCATTAACATTTTATATCAATAGGAATAGTATAGCCTCAATATTTAGTTCCATTACCATTATATATAATGACACAGCTACACACAAATGTATTATTTATTTTTATAATTTGTTAATAGATTCTTATAATAAGTTAATGATTAATACAGTTTTTGAAATTATTATACTTTAATTAACGGATTAGAAAAAATGTACGGACAAGCAGTTATGTGAAAAAAAATAGGTCATTAAAATGTTCAGACCGTAGAGAGATTGGTAAGTACCAAGTTCTTAGAGGGAACTCAACTATAACTGGTATAATGAATACACCACAGCTATAGGTATACTCGTATATAGGTACAGACGCTATACAGTATCTATTCAAATCAACATATTTAAAGTAATCACATTATAGTTTTCACTTTATTCTTACTGTAATAATATTATAACTAAGTATACTTGAGCACTGGAACAAAATATGTTAATAAATGCAGATTAAATAAATTTTAAATTATTATAATCACACAATGAATAAATAATTGCATTATTGTAAAACAATCTATTATAATTTTTAACGTATCGGCCGTGTATAGTTCGTAGACTTTGACTATCATCTATACAAGTGATATCATAAAAATTTAATGTTATTTTTAACGTATATAAAATAGATAGTCAGAATTTAGGTACATAGGTAGCCAGGTTGGTAATATATGAAATTGGTATTTGTTTTTAACGTTTAACCTGCAAATTGCAATAGTTAAATAATAACATTAATATCACTATATCAGAATCGTTAGCACTTAAATTATACATACCATTAAGTAAATTATACAATTTATTTTTAATAAATAACTTAATAAGCTCTTACAGATTACACAACAGCTTATATAATTATGATATCTATTATAGTTATTAGTGTTATTACCATAGTCCTAAAAATATCAAATATGCTATTTATTTAGTTACATTATAAGAACATTATACGATAAACCACTATTTCTATTTTTTTTAATTTTATTACAACCAAAAAAATTTTAGTTTATTAATTACATTAAAACATTTATCATAGATATATCTATTATCATTTATCTCTTAAAAAAAAGATATCAACCATAATCGAGTTATGGTTGAAATTTAAAACGAGTTTCAATTGTTTCAGGTTAATAAAGATTGAGTTACATCTTATTATGCATTGTTAGTTTTATTTTCCATACAAATAATAATGGTGTGACGTTGTCCCTTATACGGTTCTTATGATGAGGTCTATAGCTTTACCCAATAGTTCCACAACTATACATAAACATGTTATTATAGGTAATGCGTATACATTCAATTTATATAAACAACACACAGTGTGAAGTGCGTACCTACAATCTTCATGCAAATAATTGTTTGTTTTTTTTTTTTTTTTAATCCTATGTATTTTATTACCTGCAGTCATGCGCATTAATCATTCATTACCATTACGCACTACACACGACATGCATTTATTATTCATGTGACATGTAATATGCTATTCATGATGGGTAATGTTGTAAAAACAACAGTGCTTAAAATTTTGGATACATTAAATTCACCGATATACCGGCGAGTTCGATACGGACGTAGTAGATACATACTATGGGCTAGGTGTATAATATATATACGCTCGTTGCACACAGCCTCACAGGGATTATAAAGACGTTTCTATGGTTGCAGTGGTCAATACCATAGTAGGGATTTATCCAAACGAAAGGATTATTACGGATTTACCATTTACCTCGAACGTTGACAGTATACGCAGTATTTTGTTGTATTGATTGTAAATTGCATTAGTGGACCACCGCTAGCAATGGCGGTTGTAATTGGAGAATAAGGAGGGGGAGGGAAAAATTGACATACAATATCCAAACACGCCTAGGACAACTGAATAAAAGAGCCCATAATCATTCCCCAACATTTTGAACTAATAAAGTACACACTTGTAATAGGAAAAACTTTTTTTGTTACCTACTAATATATATTACATATAGGTACTATGTATAAATGTATAAGTCTTATATATAGTCACAGCTGTCTTCAGGTTTTATGGAGCCCCGGACTCAACATATTTCGAGGACCTTATAAGTTATAATATTTAATTATGATATACCTATACACTTTTTAACATATAAATACATAATGCATTATTATTATTCATTTATTTATTAAATACTTATACTTTTCAGTAAAAAGTGCGTTTTTCTTTGAATTTCTGTTACTTATTATTATTTACTATTGTTTATTATATGTTTAAAATAGACGGTCGAAAAATACATAAAGTATTAATATACTAACATATAATTAATTTATATATATAAAATTATAGTTAAAAATAAATGTAATTCATTGAGCAAAAATTAAAATAACTGTCATAAAAAACGGTATTGATATAAATTTGTTAATTATTATATAGGTACTTTTTAATAGTTTCTTTCTTTCCCAGCTTTTTCATCCATAAACTTTTCTATGAAATGTTATAATCTAAACATGATAATTGTCCAATATGTAATATATTCAATACTCATTAATGATAAAGAATTTAACCATTTCTGGCTTATGGTAGGTATTTCTAAGCTCTTCTTTAATTAAATTTAACTTAGAAAATTAACGTTCCTCACTACATTTCATCATTGATAAAAAAAAATTCTGAATGATATTATATTTGGAAATATTTCTTGTAGTTTATTTGATTTTAAACTTTTGTATGCACTAAAAATACTAAATTTAGTAATTTCAAGTTCCGATAGATACATTTTTAAGTGTATACATAATATATTCTAAAATTAATTTATTTTATTCATTTATACATGATAACATTCCGCAAATATTTTACAATGGACTTGACGTAATTTTTTTATTTCTCAATTTTTCATATTGGAGAAAAATCCAAATAATATTTTTAATATGCATATATATTAATAATATATAATAAATAAATATAATATAAAAATATTTTTTCGGTATACAAAGCAAATTTTAATATTTTTTTCATTCGAGATTTATATTAAAAACATTAAAAAAAAGTATAAAATTATGATATTTTATAAATAATTTCGATAATTTATGTGAATTTGGGGCCCTTAAAATTTCGGGGCCTATGTCAGCACTACGTACAGTAAACATTGCCATAAAGCAATATAACTCATTAATTTATTAAAATATAAACCAAAGAGGGCGCGATTCACCTATCACTCCCCTGTAACCACCCCTGACTAATGACCATTAGTTTAAGTTCTTTAAATGCTTTAAATAGCTTTAAATGTCCTATATAATATCATTATATTATAAAATAGGATAAAATCGATAGATAATCATTTGAATTTCAAGTTACCTATAAGATTTCATTTATATGCAACTTGATAAAAACAGGTTTTCAACAATGAAAACAGAATAGATTGATAGTTCTTTATTGTTGAAAACCTGTTTTTAGTGAGCTTAATACAAACGCAAAGTCTAGTGGCTGCATCCTCCCGGCATAGACTATAGTATATAGACTATTTTTTTTTATACCAATAGTTTTACAATAGGATGACGTACCAATCTGTATATTCTAAAAAAAACGACAGCCCAAATATTACGTTCTCAAATAATAATTGGTAGATAATTTAACAATGACTGTCCATACAGTTTAACATTTATAAAACCGTTATAAAATACTTAAATACATTGATATAAAAATGTGTACCAAAATTTAATGTTCACACTACACCCGTTTATTTGTTACTACGTCCTTTGTGTTTCAGCAGCTGATAAAGCAGTTAAAATGTTCGATTCCTTATTCCAGTTTTATTTGGTACATGCGCGCAGATTTTATACTTAGAACTAGAGGTATAGGTTGTAAATTGTATTCATAGTAGTAAAACAGTTCATTTTGAAATGTAATAAAATAAATTATGTGAAAGATATTATAAAGCATTCGTTTGTTCAGTGTTGACGTTTCGTTGTTCTGTTGTACACGGTATACACTACAACACACATAATAAACATTATGTATAATATTAATATTATATGTATAAAATATACACATATACATATCATATTCACACAAGCACGAGTGGCACTCCTTTTTTAATCCGTTCAGTGCAGAGGTTTCTTGTAATATGATTTGAAGCATGTATATTATTATGTTTCACGAAGAACATTTCGCATGTTAACAACGCTATTACGCAGTTGGAAAATTAAACAATATAAAATAACATTGATCGTTTAAGAAAAAAACATATCTATTACCTATAATAAGGTCTAGGCGAATATAACGGTAAAAACTATAAAGAAGCGAGTGTGTATGTAAATAATAATATGATACACCTACCTATGTACGGCTGTGTGATACGAGAATTGAATTATATTCAAAGGAATAAAGAATTTTGTGATAACAGTTTTAAAACGTTCGAAGAGGACATAGGTAAGAAAACCTGATTTGTGGAAATAATATAACGATTAAAAATGTAGATTATTAAACACGTTAAAAGAATATAAGTACTGTGCATATAGGTTTAGGCGTAGTCTCTCATGTACCGAAATTTCAAAAACGCACACACATAAAATATTAATTGATAATATAATATTATATCGTTTGTCCTGAGTCAACAGGCGTTTTTCGCAGTCGCGGTAGGGGAATATTACTATTAATTTTTAATCTCGTTGAAATACGCTCTCAAGTCTTTTTTATAGGTTTCCTCGCCCCGATTATAAAACTCTGGATATTGCTTATCTAGAAACTTTATAACTATAAACCTGTAACTTTGGCTACGTCACCTTCATAATATTACGTCGCAATAAATGGGGGAAAAAACATACAAAACATTATCTGTTTTCTCGGTCTAGAAAACCAAAATGGCAATATACATATATTATGTGATTATATTATTGTGCCCATATAGTAATCATTATGATACGATGATGTAATAACAACGTATGTGCATATAAATTATCAACAGATATATACAATGCTGCGGTTGCCGTTTTTTTTCCTCGAAATAACTAACAAACTGCCGCGCATGACCGAGTTGGTCGGACGATGTGCGCATTCGTTTCTCGGTATACAACTTAATATATAATTTCAATACTACGACGTGCGAATAATATACATGATTAGTCATAATAAATAATAACGAATAATAGGAATATAAAACAATGTCATACTTTATATTATATATAGGCTGTACGTACAATATCAATTATCAGGGGCGCGTCCAGTCAGAGATAAAAGAAGAGGGGTTAGAGAGGGGTAGAATGGAAAAGGCATAAAACGTAACACGTTACCCCCGTTGTATCGTGCTTTAAAATAAATTTAAAATATATGCATAATTTAATAAACCACAGCTGGTATACGTGTATAGAATGTCTGAAAAGCCATGAATTCTAGTTTTTATTATTATTAATTTTTTTTATAGGACAGGGACTTAATCGATTGTTTCTCTCGAGGTTTCGACCGCGATTACCTATCATGAATTCATGATCAAAGATGGTAATAACATGACACTCGAATTTCTATAATAAAATTAATTTATAATTAAATAATAATATTCATTCACGGTTTGGCAACCCTATATTATCGCTCACATCCTACTATAACAAATATTCAATATCATTCAACATATAAAGAACTACCTTGCCATATTATGTTACTATATAGCATATTTATAAAAATAAAAAATTGTGAATAAAAGGCATGCCTTACTATATTACAATATAATATAAAATATAAAATAATATTTAAAATGTAACACTTTATTATTATCTACGTATAAATTAAAATTAATATAAAATTGTTTTTTCTCTTTTTATGATCATTAGAAAATTGTTCAACGAATTCCACCAAGTTAAAAGTTTGAGACTTTTTTCTGTACAAATACAGTGAAATACATGAAAAATGTACTTGAGGTTAACTAAACATTCGATTTCTCTTTTTTTACTTCTGAGACAAGAAATAAATGTTTTCTTGCCTGCTGCACTCAATACTACAGGAATAGTCATAGCTCATAGGTATAATTATAATAGTCGATGAATTCCATTAAATACTATTTTATAGTTCTCAAGGAAATCTAATAGGTTCACGAAACTGTTGATTTTTATATTGATTTAAGTTTCATATTTTCTTATGTTAGTTTCTACTAGTAGAAATAAACGAATATAATTATACGTACTGTAAACGAAAAATATGCGTATATGGTATATATCCTTACACGAGAATCGACGAAACTTCTTCTAACCAGAAATATACGAAGTATCGATGTACAATAAACGTACATAAACGATAGACGAATATAATTGTACGTATTCTGATTTCTGAATAAAAAATAAACTACATTAAAAGTTTAATCAACCGATAATAAACGAATAGTAACTACGTTCATGAATAGGTACAAAGTTCTCCTCATTTTAAACGTAGATTATACGTGCTATGTTTACTGGCCTTGTTGGTAACATGATAATTAGTTCACATTTTAAATCCAAATTGTTTGAAGTGTATATTTTATTAAGTAGGATATTACAGGTAGAGGCGCTTACACAGAAGTATTATTATCTGTAAATCTTTTTTTCAAGTTAATTAACTTTATAATCGTTAAAATAATAATATAATGTAAAATAAAAATAAAATAAAACGTACGAGCCACATGACAATATTTTCGGACGGGTAGGGCCCACCCTGGCTTTCACTCTCTTGCCTGTCTATAGCAGTAGTAAAGGTCGGTGATGTTCAATTTCGTCGAGAGTAGGTACACCGTGTACGCTGACGATTCTCTCTTAGGTATGCCAATTTTTATGAAAAATATGACGATGGTAGAGGATTTGAATATGAACATGTAAATAGATACTATTGACAAAGCAATTCAAATAGTAATGAGCTGATCTTCTGGAGTTAAAAATTAATATTATCCATAACAAAATAATAACAAATATTTATTAATTTATTACTACATTAAAATGTATTCAAACAATAATGTTATTCAATCAATTGTTATAGTATTATATTTTATATATCTTCACGAACCGCTTGAAAGTGTAGTACGCAGTATACCCGTGAATTTCTAAAATAAAGTTGAGAACATAAGGCGTATAATATGTGGTATACCCTATGACAGTGTTTCCCAACCTTTTTACCACCACGGACCACTTCCACAATATTTTATAGGTCGCGGACCACCTCAATTTTACGCAAACTAGGAAGATCTTTTGTTTTTTTTGCTCATTAACAAGAATACACAAAATTTATCGAAAAAAGTTTATTTTTTATTTTTTTACTGTACTATTTTATATATAATTATTAAACATTTTATTGATAAGATAACCGTATATTAGGTGAAATAAAATATTTTTCGCTGTTTAAAAAAAAAAAATTTTTTACAGAAAACGAAGAAAGGTACCGCGGACCACCTATGACTGGTCCACGGACCACCGGTTGGGAAACACTGCCCTAATATACACCACCGGTAGTATATTCGTATGGTCCATCATAATAACGCGGAGAAGTTTATGCATGTATGTGTGTGTGTGTGTGTGTGTGTGTGTGTGTGTGTGTATGCGCGCGCGTGCGCGCGTGTGTGTGCCCAGTGTTTGAGCGGCGAGGCGGTGTCAGGTGTCGCGCCCGTTATCAGCTGCTACGTTCGTATTGTGTGCGCGTGCGTGCGTGACAGTATGCGCGTGCGTGAGCGGTGCCGTGCGCGCCCCGGTCGCTAGTCCGCTACTCCGCTAGGTGTTTGTAGCTGCGTTTTTCACTCTCTCTGGAGTCTCTCGCTCGCGCTGCCCGCCGCCGCCGCCGATATTGCTCCGTCGCTGCGGCCGTCACTCCGATCGCGCGCAATCGATTCACCGTCGTTGTCGATTCGTCGCCGCCGCCGTCGCCGCGTTCACGGCCTACACGCCGCACCCGTCCCACCGCCGCCGCCGGTTCGTCTCAGACCCGTCAGACCCTCGGAGCCCCGGCCCCCGGCCATGGACAAGTTTTGAGACCGTCGCCACGCCGTCCGGACCCTGCTCGTCCATCTCGACCGTCCAACTAAAACCGCCGCGATGCAAACCATTTCGGTGAGCGATTGTCTCCAGGACTCGCCCAAGTTCAGGTTGGTCACACGACATGTACCACTGTAAGCACATCCCGTCACCGGTCGGCGTACAGCACATACAGCCGTATGTCTTTAACCGACCTGCTACCCTTGTTCTTTTCTCACCGATCATACACTCAAGGGTATCTCACATATCGTTATCCAACTGGCTGTTGTCCATCAAAATCACCGGTTGTGCTTTTGGCTCATTCTCTGTTTGCCACTCTCTTCCCTCTACCGTTTATAGTTTTTTTTCTTCTCCTTGTTGGCTTTTGTGTTTGACATTGATTTCAATGTTTTGTTCATTTTAACAAAAATGTTCAAACCTTACTAAATAATCAAAAGTACTATGTGAACAAATCAATGCAATTGACTTGGTATGCAGCTCACCTTGTAAAAATTGATTATAAAATATATTATAAATTAACATGTACCTAAAACAATAACAGGGACTAGTAAAAGAGTTCATAATTTGTAAGACATAAAACAAATATATTAAAGTTACCAGAGACATATTAATTGGTGATATTGATACTAATTATTGATGAAAAATATAACTATTTTTTGATGGATAAAATTTATCAACCTGTAAAACTCAAATGTGAATTTCATAATAAAATATTGTTTGTTCAATTTGAAGTTTTCTTCTTACTTTCAAGTGGTAAACAATATAGGTACATAAAGGTAATCTAAAGTACTAATATGTTTTCAAATATATATATATCAATTTATATGGCTATTCAAATATAATGTTATTGCAATATGTTTACACTTTATCCAACTATATTAAAGAAACACGCGAGTTGTTTGTTGTCTGCCATTTTTTTTTTTTTATAAAATATAAATTAACTCATAAGTACATAAAACCTAAGTACCAAAGCCAATTAAGTAATATACACTCGAATATACATATAGTTTATTAACTAAGTTTAATTTTCTATTGGAAAGAAAAATATATAGAATTAGGATTTTTATAAAAATGAAAATTTTATTACATTTGATTTATTTATGGTCATGGCAGTATTTCAATAATTATATTATATAATATATTATATTGTTTTTAAAATGATTGTGTTTTGTTACTTATGATTTAACAGAAAAACTTCAACTTGTTTCTAATTGGCTACTGTATACTTTATACTTCATTTGAAATTTTTAATAACTTAATATTTTTAAAAACCTTGACCTTTATCATAACACTTGTCAACGTATTATAAATAAGTTATCTTGTATTTCTGACTTTAAAAAAATACCTGATATCAAATAAGTTTATTTTTTATATTGTACATGTAATCCATTGTTATTTCTAAAGTTAATATGTAAATATTGATTATAAACCACTCCTTATTTTTATCAATACAAAACATAACTATAAATGATAGCAGAAATACATTTCAAAATGCTTATGAATGTTTTCATTTTTGATGTAATAATTTCATTGATCATACTCCAAGTAAAATTATAAAGTATTATTTTACAGTCTTTGAGTCTAGCCTCTCATAAATAGAAGCCACTACAACCATGTTCCATTTATTAGTATTAAGCCTATGAATACTATAGAATTTTTATATAATTTTTACAAATTGGATATACATTTATAATATATTGCATTAAGAAAGTTAATACTTACATTTTCAAAGCATTTTAAAAAAAATTATTTATTAATGTAAAATTATTATAACTTAATCTAAAAAAATTTTTTTTTTTTTTGTGGTAGAGTTTGATATGTATTAAAATTGTATTTTGAACATAACACTAAAGGTTTAATTTGTTTCATAAAAAAAATATTGAAAGGTATTATAAACTCATAATTCTTTAGGTATTCAGTTTGTTTTTGTTAAAATTAAACAAAAAATCATAGCTTATGAAGGTTTGTTTTCTTTTGCTAAATTATAATTACTTTGTCATCAATTATTATACATTTACTGTAAGTAAAATCTATCCAAATAATTTATCATATGTAATCAGATTTAGTAATAATTGTCTCTATTTTATGCAATACCAAGATAATTAATTATTATCTGGGTCAAACACAAAGGAACATATATATATATATATTCTTCAATAATTAAATGTGTATCTATTTTATTTCAGAACACAATTAGATCGACATGAGTCCAATATTGATTTACTTGAACATAGATTAGAAAAGGTGATTATAATCTATATGACATAATAGTATTACAACAATAAAGCAATTATAAATTAAAACAAATGTTATTTGCATAATTTTTTTAAGCAGAATCTAATTCTTTATAATTAAAAATAGTGTTTTGTTAATTTAATTAATTGTATTTCAATTTTTATTAACTTATTACTTATAGGAGTACTTATTTAATTGTAAAATTAAGATTATAATACGTTTGATTTGTATAGGTCGTTAAAGTATGTAGTTTAATGATCGATTCCGGGAAGACTTATGTCAGTCAACAATCATTATTTGCTAATAGTCTGTGGGAAATGGGACTATGTTTCCGTGATGACACCTCGTCCACTAAAAATTTAAATAAAATTATTCATGCTCTTCAAGAAATGAACAGATTTTTAACAACATTCCTGGACCAAGCTTCACGGACAGTTTTAAACAATTTAACAGTATTTGTTAAAGAGTAAGTTTATTGAATACTAATTATTATCAAATAGTAATTTTTTAATATATTTTCTAAAATATTTTATTCCATTAGGGATATAAAAGCAAGTAAAGAATCAAAGCACATTTTCGAAAAGGCAGCATCTGAACTCGATGCAGCTTTATTAAGAAACTCGCAGGTATTAAAATCACGCCCACATGAAGCAGATGAACTGTTAGGTCAAGTTGCATCAGCTAGAAGTTCTTTTCGTCATGCTGCCTTAGATCATGTCCATTGTATTACGATGCTTTTGGCCAGGAAAAAACCAGAAATCTTTTCTACAGTATGTAATTATATATTTTTTTTAATGTTTTTCTTAAAGAACTATAATTAAATAAAACAATAATAATAATAATAATTCATTTCATGACTGAATTTATATAGCTATTATCTTATATCCAAGCATGGAGTACATATTTTCATCAAGGGTTTACATTGACAGAAGATTTACAAGAATTTATTCAAAATCTGAATGAAGAAGTTGTTGTAATGACTACTGATGCCACTAAAATGGAAAAACAGCTCAGTGAACATCATAAACTAGTTGACAGGTTTGTAATTCTTAAAAAGATATTTGTAAAAAAATAAATCAGTAATGTAAATAGGAATGAATATAAATTTTTAAGTTTGCTATTTTTGAAATCAAAGCCATGACACGGTTATGGTGATCAATGATGACTGTGACAATAGTGCCAAAAATAAGGAAATTACTCGCATTGAAGGTTACCTGTACAAACGAACAAGTAATGCGTTCAAGACATGGAATCGACGATGGTTTTACTTAAAGAATAATCAACTTGCATACCGTAAAAGAAATGGTAAGTACTTTTAATTTCAATATTTCTAAAATATGATAAGGTTTTATGTTTTATGTAATAATTTATATTTTAATATTGTTTAATTTATACATTTATTAATAAATTAATTAATTTTAACTAAATATTATAACTATATTTTTAACCGAACATTTTTTATATAGTAATATATTTATTACAATTTGTATTACAGTTAGGTACATTTTAATAATTTATAATGTAAATTTTATCTGAAAATGATTTATGATCGTCAGTCATTATTTTGTAAACAATTAACTTGATTATTCGATTTTAAAATATAATTTTTTAGTAAATTAAATTCAGGTTCAATACCTATATTATTTAAATATTTTAAAGGAAGTGAAAATTTACTTAGAAAAATACAATTTTATTTTTTGACAAATCATTTTTCAGGCGAAGACTTGTTTACCATAATGGAAGATGATCTAAGAATTTGTTCAGTTAAACCAGCATATGATGCAGAACGAAGATTTTGTTTTGAAGTTTTGTCACCAACAAAGTAAATACTATTTATTTATTTTTTGTATTAATAATCTAAGCAATTAAATTTTTACAGAAGCCACATCTTGCAAGCTGATTCTGAATATGTGTACAAGTCATGGATAGAAGCACTTCAACAAGGTATTGGAGCTGCAATACAACATAGTGATCAACGAAGTACTAATCAACCTTCTGGGAATAATCTAACGACTAATGATTTTAATACTTTAAATAATCGTTTATCATCCAGTTCAAATAAAATTAGAAAGTCCAAGTAATATAAAGTTTTTTTTGACTAAAAATAAAATTAAGATTATACATTGAATGTTGTATAGGACCCTGGAAGTGTTGGTAAAAATACCCGGCAATGAAAAGTGTTGTGACTGCAAAGCACCAAATCCAAATTGGGCCAGTATAAATCTGGGCATTACATTATGTATTGGTAAGTATTTAAATCTTATTTTGACTGAATTAATAAATCAATTATTATTTTTATTTATCAATTTAGTCGATCATATATATAAATATATACAGATAATGTTATCACTTATATATATACAGCTTATCAGTGATAACTAGATGGAATATGCATTTAATTGTACAAACTTTTAAAATTAAAACATAATAATTCAAATTTATTAATTAATAATTACATAAAACTAAAATATCATGAATTTAAATTTTACTTAGGGTACAATTTTGTACCAACAAATCTATATCCTAGTACATCTTAAACATAATGATAAATTATCTATTTATTTAAATAATTATTTATTTAATTTGATGTAGTACAGACCTAAATATTTTTTAGAATGCTCTGGTGTACATCGAAGTCTAGGTGTTCATTATAGTAAGGTCCGTTCATTAACACTTGATGACTGGGAGCCAGAGATTTTAAAAGTTTTAGCCGAAGTTGGAAATTCTGTAGTCAATGAAGTGTATGAATATAATGTTCCTTCTACAGTGAACCGTGCTTCAGCAAAATGTCAAGAGTAATATCCTGATTATTGCTAAATAAATGATTTATTATTTATATTGTATTTTAACTTATTATAGCTCTATCCGTGAACAATGGATTCGAAATAAATACGTAGATCGCCTATATGTAAAACCATTACCTAATAAAGAATTAGTATTGGAAGAAATACAAGAAAATACCAAAAAATGGAGTGTTCTTAAAGTTAGACGAAGAGGAACACGGTATAAATCTGTACAAAAAAATGAAAAAAAAGATAATGTCATGATATTTAGTGGCAATGCTGGAAGTATATCTTTAGATGCTATAAGTAGTGACGATGATTCAACGATTAGTGATGATGGAGCGGATGGTTAGTTTGTTTCATTCATTTCATTAATTGGTTAATAATTTTGTATTATTATTTCTGTAGTTGAAGAAGAAGACATGTGTACTTTAGGACCAAACATGTTGCTCTATCGTGCTGCAGCAGCTCATAACTTACCAGTGATGTGTCATGCTATAGCCATAGGAGCTGACAAAAATTGGAAAAATCCTAATGACAATGGACGAACTTGCCTCTTTCAAGCTATACTCAGTGTAAATTACATTATAAATATATATATTACCCTTAAGTAATAATATGTGAAAATTCAATATTATGTTATAATTGAATACATTTTTTCCCAGGGATCTGTTATGGCTTGTGAATATCTGATTTTAAATGCATCTGACATAAATATCCAAGATTTTGATGGTCAAACTCCACTCTTTTTTGCTACACAATTGGGTACATTTTTAATTAAATATTTTATTCAGTTGATTAATATTTTATTAGACAATCATTGATAGATTTTATAAAAAAATAAATAAATACATAGAAAGTGTAGGTTTTATTATTACATCTTTTCCTTACCTACCTAATTATTTATTTTCAGTAGCTTGCCCTATCCATGTCAACAAATCTGTTCAATCTAGTATTCATAATTATCTGTACACTATTTCATTGCAAATATAGTTTTTTATTAAAATATAACTATCTAATTAAGTATAAATTTAGTATTATAATGACCAAGTTATTGAGAATCTTTTAAAATTAATATAAAGTCAAACTTATGTATTAAAAATAAAATAACTTTCATATTTTTGAGTAATAATTATAAGAAATTTTTTTCATTAGTAATCTATATTATTATGTAATGAGAGTTAACTAAAGAAAAATATATATGAATATAAAGAAAACTTCATTTAGATAAATTCAAACTAATAAAATATATAATATGTTTAAATTGGTTTTGTTTTCTTAGATCATACAGCTCAAGTGTGTCTTTTACTAAAACACAAAGCAAATCAATATCTTCGAAATCATGAAAATGTTGAACCGCTAGAAGTGGCCATAAAACAGGCCAATGCAAATATAGTAACATTGTACGTAAATATTTACTTTTTTTTAAAAAATCAATCTCAATTTATTTAGAACCTTTTTTTTATTAAATACTTTAAAATAAATAATTTTAATTCATTTTTCAATAAAAAACCTTATACACACACATACATTAGGTATATATTTTAAATAAAATATGGTTTATGTTATTCAATGTGTAAGACTTAAATAAAAACAATAGTAATTTAATTACTTATATCAGTAGATAATAGGTTTTGAATACTATTTAGATAAAAGTTAAATAGAATTACAAGGATCCATTGAATAATTTTAACTCAACAAATTATTTTGTTCACTAAATCAGTTTGTTGTTATTTTGTAACTATTATAGATTTGTAGTTATCTAATAACAAGTTATAAGTGTCAAGTACAATTTAATAATCAGTCCCATTGAATAATTTCAATATTTCATTTTATAATCTAAATGGTTAAGAATAGATTTTGTTAAATACCTAAACTCAATACTTAAACTATTTTTACTATATAATAATTTGACTAATTAGTAAAATTATTGTTATGTTTATTATCAGACTCAAACTAAGTCGTTTAAACGAAGAAATAAAAAACTCTGAACATGGCAACTCAGAAGAATCTTTCAACGAAGTGGTACGTGATTTTACACAACTCACATTCAGTCCTTTACATAAGTGATTATTGAACAAATATTAGCCTTAAAAGATTACTACACTTTACTCTATAAGACTTCAGTGGATTTCTCTTACAGCATATATCTCTTGGATTTGTTACAATGATATCCATGTTAATGAACAAATACTAATGAAAACTATATTATATTTATATATGTGTATTTGGCCTTAAATTGTTTTTTGTGTATGGCGTTTTCTTAGTAATTTTTTTAATTTTTTAAACTACTGTTAGTTACCTCATATTATTATAATGTTATAAAGATTTACAGTTATTAATTATTATTATTTTATACAATTTTAAATATCATTATACCAAACATGTTTATATTAAATATATGTATGTGCTGTCGGTTTGCCTCGTTATTTATAACTAACTGTTGTAATTATTACAATTTTACTCCTATTTGTTGAATATTTTATAGAAATCAATACTTATAAATATATTATTTTCACACAAACTGTTTTAATAGTTACAATTATATTAGGAAAAACAAATATAAATTTACCTTTGCTGTAACATTTTTTTTTTTTAAACAATAAGTTATTTGAATATTAACTTAAATTAAATTGTATATATAAATATGTTATTACTAATGTTCCTGGTATATAATATTAATGCATTTTGTGTAAAAGAATAATTTTTAACTTTGCAGAAAAAACTAGTAAATTTTAAGTTTTGATTCGCTATCTGCATTAAATTATTTTTATTTTATTGTATGGCATTTTAACTTCAACAAGAATGATCTTAACGATTTTACGTTATTGATTATTATATAATATTGTATACAAATGGAAGATCTGAATATACTAAAAATGTAATTTAATATATATTCATTAGGTGTATAAGTTTATTAAGTAATACAAACTGTCAACATTGTTAACTTCTATAAACATAAGAAGAATAATAAAACAATTTACCGGTAAAATGGTTTATCTGTCTGATGTTAAGTTTTCCTAGTTCCTGGACCCATCATTTCTGTTGCATAACTTATCATTAAATCAGTGCAAATGTTTTACGCTGACTGTTTTACTTGTCACTTCAAGACCAACGATTAAGACGCGAATTACAGACAACCTGGGTCCAGCATCGTCAGTCTCAATACTTATTTACTGTTAGATTCCCCCGGCACAATCATTTCGAAGTAAAACCGTATACCATTATATATAGTTGTCCTTTATCAAAAACAATTTGAAAAAAAAAACTGTCGTCTCATGTACTCGTACCTTGAATAGATTTAAGGGTGCTAAGATCATGTTTCATATTTCATCGGTTGGGTTAAGTATATACAGTTGTAAAGAAGAGCCCGAAAATCAAATTCGCACGACGAACCCGTAACACCAGTATGGGCATATGGCTTGAGGTATCACGGGTTCAAACTGTTGAAACGTTTTAAAAAGCAAATGATCGAAAAATGTTTGACATAACACGATGGGTACTGTCCAGTATCCGTAAGTACTGAAACAAACGTAAGTGATAAAACATAATATTTTGTTTACAGTGCTGTGAACCTATATCCGGCGTATCAACGTTTCGCGACGGTGCAAAAAGGCACAGAATATAACAATATTATAATATAATATTATGTTGTTATACTCATGGCCGTGGTGTCAACTGTAGGCGGGCAATGGACACAGCAATTATTATGACGAACTGATACGCATAGCAGCAACACACAGGTGACATGACCGGGAGTTATTGATAAACTATCTTGACCATACACTATTCTCTACAAATAACACAAAAAAAAATGTTTTTTAACTTCGAATGTCATACTATTGATTATGAATACTTGTACCTATTTAGTATTTTAGTATCAATTTTTTTTTTTATAGTAGTGTTTATAGTATTAATTATTATTGGTCATGCTAAACCGTTCTTATTTCTTATCACATAATATTATAACAATAATTATTTCCATTTAAACAATTAACGCTAAAAAATTAAGTAATTTAAAACATAATAAATTGTTAACAAACACTATTGAGAAAAAGCCAATACATTGAAACAATATAAATGTAAAAGCACGAAATGTTAATAGATCGAACTTGTTCACGAATCGTGACACTCGTGACAGTGCTTAACCGGTTGACCATCAACATGTTGTACTATGATAAATTATATTATATAATATGATAATGGGGACATGGGCGCATTTCAATTTTTTACCCGGAGGGGGGGGGTTGAAAAATGTACATCAAGCAGAACTGAGGGGGCCCCCACACCCTTTTTAACCAACCATATTTTCATCATTATATAAAACATTCAAGTAACAAAATACATATTTTACCTTAGATGTTATCTCAAATATCAACAGGTGTTATTTATAATTATATTTTCAACAATACACATATTATAATAACAAACAAATATATAAATGAACTGAAATAAATGCAACAGTATATTATATATAATTGGTATTGCTGATAGAAACCAATATTTTGATCAACATCTATTTTTGTAGAAACTGTAGAACTTGTCAAATTAGTAGGGAATTTATCTATAACATTGAAAAACTTATTATTTGTCACTGTTAGGATAGCTTTAATAAATAGCTTAAAAATTAGTAAGGTTATAAAACTTTAAAATATGATCGAATGTACAAGTCGATATAAACGATAAACGCGAATTGAAAACAGCGAAACGATCTCATCACACGTGTCATTCGTGTCAACAAAAACAAACAGCATTTTAAAATGTTATATCCTCGATTTTTAGGGAAACTATGGCCAAGTTTGGTGGACTTGGCCAGTAGTAGTAGCGGCTCTAAGTTTTGATTCTGGGGGGGGGCATAATTAAACTTCACACTTATTTTTTTTGTATATTATATGATATATTTATTCAAATGCTTCAACATCAGTGCCACGTATTACCTACATTAGTACAAAATATTAGATAAAATAGTACACAAGTCAATTATAGTGTATAATATTATATTAAATTCCCGTTTTTTTTTTTTTTTAGTTTGGAAGGGGCTATGGTTCCTTAGCCTCCTCCTAGAGCCGCCACTGGATTAAGCCCCCCCCTGATTTGAGCCTATGTATGGGGATACGGAATTATAATGGACATACGGTAACGGTAATGATTCGACGATCTTGCCTGCAGAGATTAGAGACATAGTTTATACTTATGTATGCAATATACCTTGCAGTTTCCTACTACCAACTGGCAACTTTTCAATCGTTCGCATGTTAACGATGAATTAGGGAAATTTTCAAAGTAAAAAAAAAGAAATGTTGAATGAATTAATCATTAATATTATAATACATAGTTAATATAAGCACTTCCGTATACCTACCGTATAGTGCAGGCGGGGTCTCCAAACTACGGCACACGCCGCTACCGCGGGCCGAATGCGGTCTGTCAAGCATTTTTAACTGGCCCGCTAAACTAAATTATGTTTTAAAAACATTATAATAATTTTCGATTTGAAAAATAATTCATTATGTTGTAAAATATAAACTACATTTGTATTTTCCGGTGTTGTATTCCACAATTATATTAACATAAAATATAAAATTATAAAATGGTCATATAATAATTCTTGTCCTTCCTGGATTAAATTTTCTATCAATGCATCTCTAAGTAATTTTAGCCCACGATTCCAAAGCAAATTTCAAATTTGACCCTCTGTAAAAAAGGTTGTAGACCCCAGGTATAGTGTATACCTATAAAATTATACTTTGTTTTGCTGTTTTGCGGACCATACACTTTTCTTTACAAATTGTGTTATGGGTATACGACGATACCCTAGGGCAGTGGTTTTCAAACTGGGTGCCGCGGCACACTGGTGTGCCGCGAGTATCCACTAGGTGTGCCGCGGTTTTTCCATAAATTACCGATTGCATTGAATTGCGATATAAGAAAATAAATGCTTTCAATCTCTATGGATTTTTATATATTCATATATTAATAAATCGACAGTTTGTAGGAATAAAGTGATTAAGATAAGTAATCTCAGATAGCTATTGAACTATAAAATGTATTGGTTATCCGTTATATTGTTAGACCTCTGGCAGTGTATCCGTCGCAATCGGCCTGGACGTATTCATAGTTCGTATTCGTATTCGTATTCGTAGTGTAGTTTGTCTCCTAATTGTATTGTAATAACATACGAGTATTTAAAAAAAATACATTTGTGATAAAGGTACATTTACATATATTTATAATTATTATAATCATGGATAAATTTGTTACTCGTTCTGTTGACAATAATGCGTCAGTAAGTCAACCACCA
>JAIPRK010002211.1:0-25433 GCA_025469195.1 Chaitophorus viminalis | reverse complement strand
TTACTATTAAATTCTCTTGAGTTTCATTTTACCAAACTACTGACCACTGATCCACCCACCCACCCAATCCAAATTGTATTTACCGGGGCGCCGCCCCGGTAGAAGTTGCTTACAAGCCGCCTCTGGTACCAATTATCTTAGATACTAATAATCGTTACAATAAAGTATTGTTATTTTTCTAACACTTCAAATAACTTTTCAGACATCGATAACGATATCAATCACTTAACGATTTATACTTCATAATAGATTATTTGCAATCAGTAGGTATCTTTACGGACCTAAATTCTACGAATTAAAGAACACATTTCATTTATGCATTTATCAAGAAGTATGCATTGCCATTTAAATAATGAAAATAAAATCCTTAGAAATTACCACATTACGAAACGTCGACATTTTTATTCAAAATTATTTCAGGTTAATTGCAGAAGAGTATGCACATTTGCATATAAATCCGGGCCCTTATAATAAATTAATAATAAAAATATAACAATGTGGTAACAATACCCGTTATCGTGATGGCACTGCACACAAGGGCTGTTAATAATTCAGAAATAATGGCCGCTGTGATCGTATTAATTATATATGTATATATGTAATATAGCTAAAGATGCACGATGCACCCTCAAACTTCTTAATGTATTTCTAAATTTTTATTTCTTTGAATTAGTATCAGTTTCCACATAGGTACATTCTTGGACTGATGTAGAATTGTGGTATGTTCTCCTGTTCACAAAACTACATATGCACGGAGTTGCCACTGCAGCGCTTCTTGGAAAATATTAAGCGCCATCGACGCAATGCTAACACGTTGTATAAACCAGGTCTATCTAACTGCTAATTAATGTTTTGAAAATATTATAATAATTTCCTATTTAAAGAATAATTTATTTAGTTTATACAATCGTCTTCATTTTTTCTTTTTATATTTTTTATTACAACTATATTAAAATATATAAAATAATGGAATGGTCAGAAATAAATTCATTAATTTTCATCTATGCATCTTTATGCAATTTTTGCCCACGATTCCAAAGCAAATTTCAGGTTTGGCCTTTCATAAAATAAAGGTTGGAGACCCCTGGTTACCCCACGCTACGTGTGAGAGAGCCCTTAAATTCATCATTCCAGCAAAGAAAAATAAATTTCTGTGTTAATGATTTTTCAATATTACTTCTACTAGTATACTAATATATATAATAATTAAACTAGTACATTTTTTTGCAATACTCATTAAAATGAAATTTTTTAATATTTTCGTACGGATAATCTACCGTAATAGGTATGAATGCCGAAGGGCCATAATTAATAACAACAACCAACAACCATGTTCCATGTCATATACTCATTTGAGACTTGCTTGTTAATTTTACTCTCCATTTTTTCAACTTTTAACTCTTTAACACATTTTTGGGGTCACCATTTGTTGAGAAAAACTTTTTAAATAGATACATTAATAATTAGCAAATAGTATTTATTATTAATATTCATTTTTTTAATAAATTCACTCGACGAGGGGTAGAAAAGAATTCATGCAGTGCTTGATGTTTATATAGCGATGTATATTCAATGATGCCAGCCCATTTAAGCATCTTCAACCATTGTTGATCATTGGTAAGTTTTAAGCTGACTTAATGTTGAAAATAACCTTTCATTAGTCGTTGTAGGTTAAAACTGACATTACATGTAACATTATATGAACGTTAAGAAACTTATCTGAATTACTCAAATAAGTAGATTATAAAATATTACAAAATATTTTATTAGATCAAAAACAATTTTTTCGGTTATGGGGGGGTTAAATACCCTAACCCACCACCACCACTTGCGCACAGGCCTGGTCATCGCACCCGGAAGATCGTATAATATATAGATATAGCACATTTTCCTGATCGTGTTGTTGAATACATTACATCGACATGATTTGTTTTCCGAAATTGCTTCGCGGCAATAGATCGCATCGAGGGGAAATTAGATTAAATAGCTGTCACCCGCTGACGGGAAATAAAACGTGCCTAACGGCGGAGTGCATGATAAAAGATAAAACATGACGGTTCTAACGACCAAATAGGTTATCTTCGATTATGTCAAACACAACATTATCAAGGCGTTTCCCGTAATTCGTCAACATCGAATCACAGAATAAACACCAGAAACCAATAAAACGATAAAAATAGGCCTGATTAATTAAACGGCGTATTTTAATCGGAATAATTAATTACTGACAAAACTAATATCACAGCATCACTCTTTTACAACCATATTATTGGATATTTTATAGAACATGCAAGTTATCATCATTAGTTTTGAAGGTCGATAAAATATATTTATGGTGAAGTCTCTTTCTCACTCATACTCACATCAATTATTATTTTCTAGAAATATAGTAATTAGTAATTAGGTCGAAACGTAGGTCCGAGCGAAACTATAGTGGTTATTATTATCGGTACCCAGTTAATATACTCCGAATGTCCCAATCACACCAATCACGTCATCAGCATGAGGATTATAATGTATTATTATTTAGGGCCGTTGTTACAATGTCTCTCTAAACATTTTTTTATCTGTTAGTTAAGCTAGCGTATAGTTTAGCTTAGCAGGGACTCTGGCAGAGAGTTTATTCTAGGCCATTATTACAATGTGACCGTTAGTGATAACTACAGTTAACTAACTAATAACATAACGAAGTTTTTCATTGGACGATTCGATCAGCTGATTTGTGATAACAGATAATCACAGACATAATTTTGTGATATGTCCGTTATTGGTTTTTCTTGTTATTGACAATAATTTGACATTTTGTCATCAATTATTGACTACTCATTTTTTATTGTGTTTGTTTATTTGAAATTTATCATGTCGATTAAAACGAAACGGGACAGGCAAGCGAATTTCTCTGTAGATGAAGAATCCCTTCTAATAAAACTTATTCTCCAAAATGGCCGTAGTATTGAAAATAAGAAAACTGATTCAGATGTGTGGAAAATTAAATTACTTCATTGGAAGATCATTTGTCCGATTTAAAATTGTTTAGTTCTAGGAAGGGCCATTACCCTAGGATCACCCCCATAGGTAAAAAGGTACGCCACCTCCTAAATAGTTATTATTTACCTGTTGGTGTATCCAGTTTTCCTTCTAATAATTTTAATAAGAATTTAACACATTTTTTTGATAGTCGAAATCTATATGAAAATTCTTCTTTCGTTAGAATATCATAATAATATTTGGTCTCTCCTTATAAATTTGTGATCTTCTATGACCAATTAAATTGACATCATCATCAAACGCAATTAAATTAGCAATATTCATTTTTATTTTAACTTTTATTGAAAATATAAAAACAGTAAATATAATACAGTACAAATTACATTATTTGCGAAGATTCCAAATAATCTATGACTGATTCATTTTATCGCAAAGTAAAACTAAATCCATCTATGGATTCTTCCCTCTTAACAGTTTAATGAGGACCAAAACCTACCGCTAATTATAGTATCCGCTAACGAGCAGTTAGCGGTGACATTTCTACTAGCGGGACATTGTAATAACGAAATATGAAAAAGTATCCGCTATTTTAGCGGGAGGTTTAGCGAGACATTGTAATAACGGCCCGTATTATACAAATGCGCCTATACAAGCATGAATCTCAATGTTCGTTATCGCCTAACTTGGACAAGTTTTATTTTTATAAAAACTTAATACTTTTATAACCCATCTGGCCGTACGCTCATGTGATTACATTTACAAATAACCATTATGTAACGTTTTAAAATATAATACCGAACAGCGCTTGGAAATGTGTATGTTATAATTATATATATATATATATATATATATTATTTGACTTCTGGCACCTGTTCATATTACAGATTTCGGTGGAGCGTCATGTGACAAACCTGATACGCGGAATTCTTGATATAATGGAAAATTGATATAGTAATTCCTTAGTTTATTTTGAATATGGAAAAAAATGAATTTATTTTAGTCGTCGAGAATACCATATGGTATGAGATCGGAGGACAATTATCAAACATGTATCAACCACGTTGAATACATACAATCTATTCATGTATAATATTGCGTCCTCCAGTGGCGTACATTCAGTCTCATTTGAAACGACCGCGACACTAATATATTATATTATTATAAATCATAAACTTTACATAATGCAGTATCCGTAAGAAGTTTTGAAAAAAAAAACTTTGAATTTTGGATTGTATTTTTCTGGACCTTTAATATATTATTCTATTTGAAATTATTATTATTTATTAATTATTTATTATTATTATTATTAATTATATTATTCTACTTGAAATCCTTAAAATTAGAAAATATACATTAAATATAAAATAATAAGTGGAACTATTATGCGTTAGCCGCCACGTATGCCGTACACACCAAATACAAAATTTGAACATAGCAGTATAACGCTGGCGGGCACGCGGAGGCTAACATGTTAAAAATTATAAATTGTGGGAGAAAAAATTATCTCAAAATAATTTATTATTTTATTTAAATATTAAACCTACTTTACTAATTTGGCAAAATATAGAGACACCGGCACACCGCTTTTTCGGTCCGTCCATGCTTCCACGGAAAACATTCACGAAAAAATAAATGAAAAATGAATTGAAATAAACTTTTGTGTAAGTATATTGTATATATATATATATTGTAAGTCTATTTATATGTCGTATAACAAGATAAGATGTGTATCAACAGTTTTCATGTCAATCGTTTTGATACCAAATGTTTATTTTTATATTTCAGACGAGAAATTAATGTTTTCGGGTTTCCATTAAAATTGATAAAATACCTAATAAATGTTTTTGTTAGTTCACATATTGTAATTCTAATAGTTGTATATTCCTTTCTATTCATTTAACATACTTTTTTTTGGTTCTGGGGGAGATTTATCCCAAAATCCCCCCTCCACCATATGTACGCCACGGGCAACCTCATTAAAGGAGCCACCGATGCTTGTTGCTATCGGAGGACAAATATCCAAATACACGTTGATTTGGTTAAAAATATATACAAAATTATAGTACAGAATTCTTTACATTTGCACATTATTACCGGCCAAGCAAATCTATCATTACATTAATTTAAATAGTCTCTTACCTGACATCGCCACGTGTTGTGTCTGTGCATCGGAATCGTGTGTTCACTCGCTCATGATGTCGATGTGCAGCAGACAAAACAAAAGTGAGACTTTTATTATAAAGTCGAGTACAGAGAACTGAGAAGTATGAGCACTATAAGGTATCTAGTAATAAAAACACATCAATAATTATTAATTTGTATGTAGTAGATTTGTAGTTGGAAGAGGTACATGACGTATGTGGCGTATGTGTTCACGAATCCAGACAAAATTTTGCAGTTATACTTTACATAACGGTAAATGTTACGCGTGTATCTACACGTAGTACCGATCCGTCCCTCAGCAGTGTGGACCTATCTGTAGAACGTTACAACAGGTCAAAAATAAAGTATATACTGCCATGTTCTGATGCTGTTTCGGTCGAGAGAAAATCTCATCCGAAACCTAAAATAAATGTTCTTAGATAGTGGTCGTGTAGAAAATGACAATGTAAAATGTTTGTCAAAAATTTACTTACCTTCCATGCAGTGGCGCAAAATTGGGAAAAATTAAATAGAGGAGCTCAATCCAACAATTTAAAAACTGCGTTCCAAGGGCGATATTATTTAACACAGACCCGTGTGGGTCTATGTCCCCCCCCGACTTCTACCCTACATACATTTTGAAATACCACTTTTCAGCAACACATTTTAAAATCTATACAGGTATAAATATAATGTCTTAGAAGAAAAAATCAATATTTATTGTTTTTCATTAAAGAGACCACATATTTTGATAAGTATGTTCTTCATCGTTACATTTCTTTTTGGACTACATACTTTGTCAGCTGATCTATTGCAATTATTTCGGACATTAGTGTATACCGTCTCCCCGTCCGAGTAAAAAAAAAATTTTAGGAGAGCTCCGCCCCCCTGCGCACCACCCACCAATTTGAGCATTGCCTACATGTAAATAATTCATTGAAAATTAATAATTTTTATTATTGTGTGCAGACGAAAGACAATAAAACATGATTTATTAAAAAAATATTTGCATATATTATATCTAATATATAAATGTGAAAATGAAAACCTTTGAATGATATGTTCTCGGAAACTACTGAACCGATCGTTATGATTTTTTTAAAAATTGAAGAGCTCATCACGGAGAAGGTTTATGGCATTTAATCGATTTTCTAACTTTAAAAATAAAGGAGTTATCAATTATCATAAATAATGACCTGTTACGTAGTGTTACTTAGTGGATGATGTTCGCGGTACGGCAACGGACGGCGACTAGTCGTGGCCGCCCAAACTTCTCCTTCCATATCACTGTTGCGTGACATGATAGTTCATATCGTTATTCGTTGCTAATAGAAAACTTAGATCAACTGCATATTAAATCAATACAAAAAAAAATGTTGTCGAGTCACTGAATTGTGTTTAATGTGCGCTTGCGCAACACAATTTCTCGCATATTGATGATTTGTTATCAATTCACCGCATTATGGTTCTGTTGGCTACGAAGGACAGACCGACCGACATTTTAGTGAAGCTTGGTAAAAGTCGGAACGCTACTTAATGTTTGTGTATCGATGTATTGTCGAATATTCAATTAGTCTACATTTAAATAGTAAACAGTACTAATAATAAGTTAAATTTAACTTAATTTCTTTATTTTTAAATTTTTATTCGTTTCTTTTAATTATTAAAATTTATCAGAATGAAAAGGAAAATTAATTTAGGTCGTTCATCGAATAAAATAAAACGTCAACGTTTACTTAGATTAAGTCAAAATAACAATTGCTCGCCAGATACTTGCAATATTAACAGCGATAATAATGGTGATAATATAAATACTAATAGTGTTGGTAGTATTAATGAAAACAAAATTAATAATAACTTTGCATTTAATGATAATAATATAGTTAATATTATTAATAATATCTACGATTTTCCTATTGACGAAAATTTAGTTGAACCACGACGTGTTCCATGGCGTCGCTGTGAAATGTTGACATTTACTTATAAGAAATTAATCTAAATATATAAAAATGAATTTCTGTTAAAACTCGAGAACGGGCCTACAAGGTCTATGTGGATATGGCCAAAACGACGCTCGGGCGGTACTAACGGTGCGACTGGAGAGACTGTATGTCTGCCCACCTTGGCTCTTTGACAAGCTCGCGTCCATTGGTTGATGTCTCGGTTCATGTTAGGCTAGCAATAACGGGCCTTGACTAGATGTAGTCTTGGTCGTCATCCTCCGTAAGCTTCACCATGTATGATATTGAATGTTCTTTGCCGATGGACCAAGGGGACATACTACACACGGGCGCTTCCTGCTGAGTAGTCGGAGTATTGCTTGTCGTTGGACGTGTCACGCGATTGAAGTTGTAACGAAGACTTGTTGGGTCACTCAGGATGTTTTGTAGCTTGACATCTGTAGCCTGATAATTAGCCCACTGGTCAGTGTCTGTGCTATTTTTTTGTTCCGCTTCTGTTTTCAGTCTTGATAACGCGTTAGAGACCACGTTAATTTCGCCTTGGATGTTCTCGACTGAACCTATGTACTGAGACAGAAAAGAAAATTGTTGTACCTATCTGTCAAATGTTTAGACAGTTTTCAATGTAAATATGTACACAAGTGGCTTGTGCTCTGTACGTAAGGTATGACGTCCTTTGATGTTGTGCAAAAAATTTTAAGTTGCCTAAAGGCGGCAAGCAGTTCGCGGTCGTACGGACTGTACTTGACCTGAGTGTTAGTCAACTTTTTTCTTAAGGAACATTCCTATTGTCTTTTTCCGTGGTGCTCCCATTTTACCGATAAGCTGAGCAAAGAGAGATGATACTTCAGATGGAATTGAGTTTCCACAATCCTGCATGTGCTTGTACACTCCAAGAGTACTTCAATTCTATTTCCAACTCTTTTACTTAAAATTTTTTTTAGGAGTTTAGAAGCATGTGATATTAGGCTTAAGGTTCTGAAGTTATTGCATTGATCTGCCCCTGCATTTTTCGGTAATAGTACTAGTGTACTTTTTTAAAAGTCTTTTGGAACAGTCTCTGTATTGTATATATCATGTATTAATTTAAATAATTATTTTGTCTTAGTGCCGGCGTATTGCAGTAACTCTGTGTTTATATTATCTGGTCCCGGTGCTTTATTTGCTTTCATAGTTTTTAATTCATATTCAAATTCCGATCTTAAAATATTTGTAGTCGTTATGTTTCCCTGTGAATCCTCGTTTTTTTGTATTTGGATCAATGACCCGGGATCATTATCTTCATAATATAGGGTTTCTACATATTCTTTCCATCGGTCAGCTATTTTTTCGTCTTCGATTAGTATATTTCCATCTTTGCCATTGATGTGTGCATATTTTAATTTTCTCACACCAAAATGAATTTTTATTACTTTGTAAGCTTTATCCTGCATGTTATTCTTCATTATGGTCTCTACTTGACATCGTGATTCAGTCCATTGTTCTTTTGCACGTCTTGCTTCTCTACCTATTTATCTTATTTCTCAGTGACCTATATTTTCTTATACTATCTGGGTCATTATTATTTTTAAGCGCTCTTCTTTTTTATAAGTCATGAATTATTTCTTCAGTTATCCATTTTTTGTTTGGGATCTTGTTTTCTTTCTAAGAAATTTTTTACTGCTAAGGTAATGGATTCCTTTATCTCTTTCCAACAATTTTCTATAGATATTTCATTCATTTCAAGGTTGAGGTTCTTTTGGCAGTTGATTTGTTCATCACATTTATTTTGATATTTTTCTGCTATTTCTGGTATATTTAGTGTTTCTAAGTTCCATTTGTGGTATTTCTTATTTGGTTTTTTTAATTTCTTGTATTTTAGGTCACATTTCAATGGTAGTCATGTTATAATAGTTATTTGAACTGAAATATGCAGTCCGTTTTACTATAATTTTATAGTAATATAAACTTTTTAATATAGTTATATGAACTTAAATATGCAGTCAGTTTTACTATAATTTTATAGTAATATGTACTTTTTAATTTAGTTATTTAATACGTTATTATAGTTATATGTTTTTTTAAATTTATCTTTTTGAAAATGCTTATATTATTTCGAATATAGTTTTATAGTTCTGTTCGGTAAGACTTATAGTTATCTTCACTGTAAGATTAGTGCCAAATATTAAAATTAATAAATGTTAACTATTATAAATATTTGACTGAACTACAATTTGAAATAACAGCAACTATAAATAATAAATTGGAGTGCTAATTCCTAATTGATATATTGTTTAGTAATATTTATTTACTATTACTTATAGTTGATAATTTCAGTGGCAAAAATAGGTGGGAGCATAGGCGGCTTGGCTCCCCAAAAATGTAAGTAAAATAAAAGCACTTAATTAAAAATAATTAAAAAATTAAAAAATATGCATTTGAGGTTTAAGCCTAAAATTTTTGACTATTTGCGCCACTGGGTAGTTCGCATGCAAATGAAACTGTACATTCGTATTTATTGGTTTGCTTATTTTTTTTATCATTCCATTATTATATTATTGAACGTAAATCAATTAGAAGCTAATCGGAAGGTTGATAACAAGAATGAGAAACTGCAAAAAAAAAAAATGTAATAAGTATTAAAAACAGCTTTATTAAATATATTATGCATTTTTAATTGATACCAAAATTAATTACATTTTGATTTTATTCATTTTAATTAATTGTATGGATAAGTATAATCTAAGATATTTAAATTTAAATTTTATTGTACCATTAAAACACACGGCAGCGTTTGTAGTATTAGAATTTAGCTTTAGTTGAGAATTAATAGTAAATGTTGTTGTTTTTAATTTAGAATCAAAATCATGCTATTTAAGATGTCTTTTATAAGTATCGATATTATTAAAAATTCGAAGACAATCCTGTAATGGACAATTAAATGTTTTGATTGATTTTAAATCGTGGTATAAATTAAAATGTATAAACAAGTGACTTATTGTTGTGACTCATAATTACACAAGAAGCAATTAACCATTTTGAAAATTTTAATTACTTACATACAATATAAATTATAAAATATTATAGTATTAACTATAGGTAAATTTACTGATAGTAATGAAGGTTAAACATAAATTAAAATCTAAACAGGTAAATATATATTCTAAGTACAAATTTGTAAATAAATATTAATTGTAAAGGATTAAAAAAAAAATGTTATGTATGCCTAGATACCTGTAATAATGATAGGTATACATTATTTATATCTACTAACTACATAGTACATACAATTATAGTAGGTACCATGAATAGGTAGTTATTACATATTATAATTACCTATAGATGTTAAATAAGTACCTACTAATTTATATCTATAATCTATATAATATATAACTATATTACAATTAACAATTTAAGTTGGTATACATTATACCTAATATCTTACATATAAGATTTTCAATCAACATGATTGCAAATCTTTGATCAGACATTGTACTCCTATAAACTTTATAAACTTATTTTTCGATTATTTTTTAGTCTTGAATAAACCACCAAATTTGTTCAGCTTCTTGGGGATATTGCAAAAATTTAACGCGTGAAATGATTTAAAGTAAATATCTAACGCTTTTATAGGGGTTTCAAGTTTATAATAAATATCATTTATTACTGTATAGTAGTCAATTGCATCATTGGAATCTTGAATTCCCAATTAATAAGATATTTTATCAATCATAAATGTAGTATGTTCAAGAGGTTACAATGTTCTTATTTTTGCTAAAATTTTTATTGCTGGTACACATTTTATAAGTTATATTAAGTATTAATAATATTAACAAAATTTGTACTGTTATCTTTTGGAAGACTTAAAATAATAAGGATTATTTTGTACAAACAATTTTATGTAGGTGCCTATTATTTTTAATTTACTTTGGTATATTACAACAAGTTATTATTATTATTTTTTTTTTTTTAACACTTATCTTGCATTAAAAAGTGAATATTAAATGTTGGTAATCTTTTAACTTTATTTTAGTTTAGTATGATAAAAATTATAAACCAATTTCCCCTTAAACTTTTCCAGAATAAAATTTTAAGCAAATCAATAAATTATTATAAACTTGCATTAAACAAAAGAACTATTCAAGCCTTCCAAAACATATTTCAACGTAATCACTGGTGCACCCTGGTTTGTCTCAAATGAGTCATTAAATTACGACTTCAAACTACCATCCATCAATGAAACTGCCTCTATCTTCTACAAGCGCTTCCATTCCAAACTACGAGATAATCCTAATCAACTAATAAACAAATTAGCCTCGCTTACATTCCCCGGCGATTCAGCTAGACGCCTCAAAAGAAACCAGTGCCGTGACCTGATAACTTAAGATTAAGTACTTAAAATATTCAGGAGTGTTACAAATGTGTGATCTCCCGTTGTGTAAATATTCATAGGCTTTTTATTATATTTTAATATTTAAGCGAGTTATTAGTATTTAAAATTTTAAAATACATGTAGGTATAACAGACAATATAATAATGTATGATCAAATTATTACCTAGGGTAGTACTATTGTGCAATGTTTAATATTTATAACTATTCGTTAAGAATAAAAAAATTCGATTTTACCTACGACCTTCATTATAATAAACGTTAGGCTATAGTATAGAATACAGTAAATACAGATAAATGAATTATTACAGATTAACATAAGATATCATAAAAGTATTAGAATACAATTCTAATAATCAATGGACTTAAATAATTAAAAAGTAAGTATAGAGAATATTGAAAATAAGTATCAAAATATTTTTTATGCTGTGCTCAGTACTAGATCACAGAATAGATTAATTCTATTAATCTGTTCTGTGACGAGTGTGGGACATATTTGATGTTGGTATTTGGTAAATATCGAGAATAATTGGCATTATAAAATTAAATAAGACTTGAAGCGACGGGAAATATCTGTCTGTTATTGTAAAATAAGTTTTTCGTCTTAAATTATGCGAGTGGAAAACAATAAACCTTAACCAATACAGTTCATAACCGTCGCGAAGTTGAAGTCACTGGTTCGTTTGCTAATTCCAGTAGCGGATCTGAGGCTCGTTTAAGGAGGGAGCGAATTTGTATCATAGATTGATAGATACGTACTATACTCTGTTCAGCGAGAGAGAATGCCATAGCCTGACGAAAATAGGTTCACCGCTCACGTACCCCAGCCTTTCCAAGCTGTACGTAAACCTCCCAATATGCATGCTCTCTCGCTGAACAGAGTATAACAAGGACGTAAATGAAAACACATTTCCGGGGGTAGAGACTCCAAATTTGTTATAATATACTTCATATTCACATTAAGGGATAAAAGTTTTCAAAATTTAGTTTCTAACAACCTCATTCTCAACAGTTTTCTGTATCCATCTTAAAATGATTTGACAAAATAGTTTTTAAATAATCTAAAAATAAATATTTCATAAATATTTCAACATCTAATAAAAGAAAATAGAATAAACAGTTAAAAAAATTAAACAGTCTTTTAATCAATATTATAAACAAATTTATTAATCATATTATAATAGTATATTTAGTATTATAATTTATTAGAGCAACAATTTTAATGTTCTTTTTTTACCAGCTGCAAATCTGTCAATGATTTTTTTGACGTCAATGCATATGTTTCTATGGACCGGTTTCATCACCTAGAGTTAAAGTGCGAGTAACCGGTAACTCGGAGTTAGCGAGAAAAACGTATTTTACGACCTCGAGTTAGATGGTAACTTTAAGTTAATGAAAATCTTTACTCCCAGATTTTAACACTCAATATTTCTGAGTGTTAAGAGCTAACTCTTAGTTACAATCACGATTTACCGTGATACAAACAACCATTGATAGTGGTTGTTGTTTTATTTTCATTTTTCTTTTGCCTTCTGTGCTTTGATCAAAATTAAAAAGTCTGTTCGTTTTTGTTTGAATTTATTGTGAAGTTTTTGACGTTTTAATTATGTACCGTAGAATATTATTTGATGACGAAGTTATTGCGATGCAGCGGCGACCAAAAATTTTTTACGAGAGGGTCAACTATCTTGAACTGTACGATAACCATGATTTTATTAATCGATTTCGCGTCTCTAAAGCAACGTTTAAATCAATATTGAGATCAATAGAAAATGAAATATCTCCTCTTTCTAAAAGGTAAGTAGACTTTAAATCCATATAAAATCATTTTGTTTTCTTTACCTACCTAATATTAATTTTTTTACTTCAGGAACAGTGCATTACCGCCAAGTAAATTGTATATGACGCTGAGGTACCTCGCAACAGGTTCATTTTTGTTGTGTGTTGCTGACTTCGTTGGAGTCAGTGAATCCTCAGCGTGTCGATACGTACACCAAGTCTGCAGATCCATAGCGAGACAAAGGCCAAATTTCATTTCATTCCCATCTAATGAGATTGATAAAAATATTTTTTACTATATAGTAATCAATGGATTTTACAGCCGCAGTAGATTTCCTAGAGTGATAGGAGCTGTGGATTGCACCCACATAAAAATTCAATCACCAGGTATGCATAACATAAAAAACATTATGTACATATATAACATATATGCTCTGTTATATTCAAACATGCAGAAATATTTAGAAACCGGAAAGGATGATTTTCCATCAATACCCAATGCATTTGCAATCCATGGCTCAAAATTATGGATATAGTGGCGTGATGGCCAAAATCAAGCCACGATTAAATAATTTTTGACTAACACAAATTTGAAACAGGTGTCATAAAAGGCTACCTCTTAGGTGACGGTGGCTATGAAGTTAAGCCCAACCTACTTTATGACTCTTCTGCTCAACCCTACCACCCGAAGCCAGCAATTATATAATAAGAGCCATATTAGGACTAGAAATGTAATAGATAGGTAAATATTGCAACATACTCAAAAATACTCTAGCTAAATTTGAAAAATACGTTTATTCATTGTGATGCTGTAGATGTTTTGGTGTTGTGAAACGGAGATTCCCTGTTCTCAGTAAAGGGTAAACAGTAAACTTGAATAACACACAAGCCATAATAGTTGCATGTGTTGTTCTCCATAACATATGTGTTGATATGCATAATGTACTTCCAGATGCTGAGCTTATAGAAAACAATTTTATTAATGATGTTAATGAACATCACATTGATAATTTTGCAGGAACAAGAGGAAGGCAAGAAAGAGATAGACTGATCAATGATCACTTTGACAATTTACTATAACAATAAACTTAAATCTTAAACTTATTTAACATTATGCCATAATAGAGTATAGTACTATAGTAGTTTGGTCTATCAATACAAGGAACCATCCTTAGTGATTGACGTTGCAGTGTAATAATAAATATTAATTATGTTCATATTATCTGCAAAAACTGCTAAATAAACATTCATTATTATTTTTATGATTAACAAAATAAATTCAAATTCATATTGTAAAAAACATGAAAACATTTACATTTGCAAATTCTTTTTTAGAAGTTCTATTTCTAGTTTTAATTTTTGCTTTTCCAAAATAACATTCCTCTTTTTCACTTCATTGATTTCAAACTCCTGCTCTAAACATTTAATCTGCAATTCGGTAAGCTGATCTTTATGCTGTAATAATTTTGTTATCTCGACAGTACGACTTTTTTTTTTCCTGAAAAAAAAATGCAAGTCATCATCAACATTCCCTAGCTATAGTTATCAATATTATGGAAATCATATGTTATGTTAACTCACTGTGAGGAGTACTCAATTTCGAAATTAAGTTTTGAGGAGTGCTTGAAACAATTTATTATCTGATTTATTATCATACAATTTTATTTTTTATATTAATGAACAATTATATTAGGTAACAATAAGATTATGATAATAATATATACAGAATTATTGTAAATTTAATAAGATAATTAATCATCACATTTTGGCAGTGAAATAGTACATACATACAAACGCTAGTATAAAATGTTTAAAGTTAGCCTACTTTTAAAAATGTTATCTATGGGTAGAATAGTGTGTGAAAAATCAAAGTAATCTTTAGTAAACATACCTGGTTCAGTAATGATGTTTGTGGAAGGCAATGTGAAGATTTATCATATTGAAATTCATCAGGCATAACTGGAAACAATTTATTTACCTTATATTAAAAAAAAAAAAATACCAAACTAATTAAATTGTTACTATTCTATTATGTAAGTAGCATGATCTTACCAGTCACAAAGTATGAATTGTCATTATCAATCATTTCAAAATCATCTGAAAAATAAATGTAGGTACCTATATTTGAGGTTGAATGCAAAAACCGGACAAGCTAATTATGATCTTACCATCTACTTCATTGGCATCCTCATGAACTGGAGGCATGGCATCAACTTTACCGTCACAGTCAAACTGTGAAGGGATGTCTTCAATAGATAATTGAATCATGTCCTTCACCTTTTGTTCCACATCACTGAGAGCTATTCCTTCATTTTTGCCACCGCCTGTCTTTAGATGTTCCATTCTAAATGTTAGTCAAAATAAAATTATCAAATATGGACATTAACTTGTAAAAAAGTTAAAGTTAACTTTTTTTTAACTTTTTAACTTAACTAGTTCATTATTTTTGTTAATACATTTCTGGTAATAATGTACCATAGTAAAAATGTGATTTGTTATGCCTACACAATGTTAAAATTATCAATAATGAAGAGAGTAATGAATCGTCAAAACTGAAACATTGATCACACTTATCTTATTGAAGCACTTCCGCACAAATTTTTTTTATATTTTTCTACTTCAACTGAAGTTGAGGTACAGTGCGTGGAACTAATAGCGCTTGGCTATTAAATTTCTCAATGCCAGTTTCTTCCAGCAATCTTCCTTTTCCTTCCACATTACAGCGTCTGTCTTCTTATTTTCCAAAACATTTTTGTTGGAAATAACTAATTCAACGAGTAGTTCTTCTTCCCTCCGACTAAATTGACATTCCTCTCCCTCTTTTTCGAGTTATTCATAATTTATTGTATTTTGTAATAAAATATTGTCAAGTATCAATGAACAAATTACAAAACACAATACAAAAATAAATTTGAAAAACGAACAGTAATCTAACGAATTTATCAGGTTTATCAATTTTATAAGAGAAAGGTAAATATTATCATTAACAGGCCTAGGTGTTCAAAGTAGTCAGTCAATGTCCACTTTGACCACCGGTAAACAATTTCTATTATTATTCATTATTTCATAATATTATCATAAATATGTGTATTATATTCTTACCTCAACTTTTCTTTGATAAATAAGAAGTAACTTCATGTCAAGCTTTGGATTTCTTAATATTTTTATGATTAAATAAATTAATCAAACTTGATATTTCTTTGGGGGATAGCAAAGCAATTTTATAAAATAAACATATTAACTTAACAAGCTTTTGAAAACAAATAAATAATATTAAATACAAAATGAATACCTACCTAGTTATATTTTTTAAATTAATCAGCCTTGCACCTTCTTGGCAGTTATTGTATTAACAATATTTTATAAACAACTTAAAGTTTTTTATTAGATAATAAGTGTTTTTTAAATTAATTAACCAATAATCAGACTTGTCACCTTCTTAATAGTTGATATTAACAATTTTATAAAATAAACATATTAACTTAATAAGCTTTTGAAAACAAATAAATAATATAAAATACAAAATAAAAACCTAGTTATATTTTTTAATTAATAAGCTTTGCACCTTCCTGGTAGTTAGCTACCAGTTGATTAGTTGATTTATTAATCAGACTTAGTACTTTTTTGATAGGTAACAAAAAGTATTTTATAAAATATACACAGGTAACTTAATAAGTTTTTGATAATGTTTTACAAAATCACAAATAAAACTGTTGTCTTCACATCCAACACAACAGTCATGACACCATTTCATGCATAACATCTTACCCAACCTTCATTAGATTTGGATTGGGAAAATGTTCCACTACAATATAGACATTCAGCATCACTATGATCATCATTAGTATTTGAAGTGCTTTTAGACTTTTTTTGCTTTTTTTGTCGTTTGGATGTTGGATTTTTTTTATTAAATAAACGTTTTTTAGATGGTGTTATAGCTTTAGAAGCTTCTTGTTCTGTTTTGATATGGACTTGATATTAAAATAGCAGCTGTGCCTTTTTTTCTGTTACTTGACCGTGAATTAATACTTGATTTAGGTATAGGAGTGATATGTTCGGGACTAACGAAAACAATGTTCCAAGTTGGGTTCCTTCATGATTTTTATTTGTTTCATTCTCACTTGTTTAAATTTTAGCTATTGGTGTATCTATCACAGCAATTTCAGTAATATGAGCTGCAATAAAATCTGAATCATCAAATATATTTGGATCTAATGGCATTTTCTGAAACCATTTATAGTAGTTGTATGAGTTGCAGCTTTAATGTAAGCTTCACCAAAAAGTTTGCTCACTTGAAATTGAGATTCAACTCTTCCTGGGTTATTTCGTAGGAACTTTTCAATTGCCTGAACATAGTAGGTATTTAGAGGTCCCATAAAAGAAACGTCTAACGGCTGCAATTTGTGGCTACAATGTGGTGGTAAGCATACAAAAGTGGTATGATTTTTCCTTGCCAAATCAATAAACTATAAATTTCGTGTGTGTATCTTATGTCCATCTAATATAAGCAGAACTGGATCTTCTGCTGTTTGTTTAGCATGATTAATAAAATGTTGGAAACATTCTGTAAAAATGTTTAATTGCATCCATCCAGATGGGTGGCAATGAAAAATAGTTCCTGGAGGTTCACCATCTTGTAGTTCGGCTTTCACAGGAAAAATTATCATAGGTGGTACACAATTTCCACCAGCTGACATACAGACTACAATTGTCGACAAGACACCTCTCTCCGCTGAAGTCAGAGAATCTACTTGCCTTCTTCCTTTTAAAGCTAAAATTTTGGAACATTTTGATTGCACTGTGGTTAGTCCAGTCTCATCAACATTAAAAACTCTATGTAGTAAGAAGCTGTATGTTTGTGAAGTATGTTGCTGAACTTTTTGTTAAATATTAAAAAATTTCATCACATTAGGACGGTTAAATGCTTGAGCTCTAGCAGAGGATGTAGCTTCTGGGAATCTAAGTGTTATCTCTGGATGGCGCTTTCTGAATCCTTTTACCCAGTCTTTACAAGCCATTTTTTTTGTAACATTGAAGTTGTGTGAAATAATATTTTTTCAGCCAATTCATAAACTAATGTTTGTATATTATTTATTGTTAATCCATAAAATCTTTTTTCCATATTCAATAAATAATTTACAATTTCTTGTTCTTGATCATTAGAGAAAACTGAACGAAATCGGCCAAGAATTTTTTTATTACCTGAATAAATATAATGAATAAATACCTGAATATAATTATATACCTCTATTACCTATATTGTAACTATAGTAGTATATTTTGAATATTAAGTATACCTTTTATATAATAATATTAATGCATACCTGTTGCATCAATATTGACATCATCAAATCTTCTTTTTAATATAGTTCTTGGGACATTGAAACATTTGGCAGCTTTATTGTAACTAATTTTTTACTTTGAACTGCATCAATTGCATTTTTCATTGAAACTGCATTCCAGCTTTGTTGATTTGAAGTTCTTTTGTAGTTACTAGAGGCATCTTAACATTTCTAAAATTTAACAGATAAAAAATAATACATACATACTGATGTTTTATTTATGAATTATTTGTTTCAGAAGTTTTTGTTATTAATTATATAGTGTTAAATCATATTAATAGTAAGTAGATACTAATTCATTAATGATATTTGTTCTTCAGAATTAACATGGTTATGTACTAATTAAGTTCATAGAAGTATTTTTAGTTCTTATGATATAATAATTACATGAAATAATTAAATTACATGAATATACAATTATATTTATTAAATAGACATGATCAAAATGAAATATTTTTGAAGTACGGGTAAACTGGTCACCATAGTGATCACTTTGCCCTTTTAATAATGTTTAGTTAACCATTTAAAAAAAAATATTAATTCTATTAACTAATTGAATGAACTTAGTTAATTCTATAATATATAAAAACTTACGTAGATTTCGAAAAAATATAATTTTGGTATATTAATTACTATGTTCATAAAATATAATAATTTATTCAGAGCACTTACCTTACATCAACAGCATCAAAAAAATGTAATATTTTTTATAAACGAAGACGGTAAATGTTTTAATCAATAGTGGTTTATTATTTAATAAATATGATAACAATGAACCAATCCACATGATAAAATCAGCTGTTTATTTATTTACGACAGGATAATAGGACATGACCACTTTGTACCCTCTCCCCTATTCATGTTGTAGGTTCGCAAGAAAAAATAATATTAAAAATTACCGTTCGTAATTTCAGCAGGTTCAATGGAAGACTGTTTGCTATCAGTCATTGAGGCACGTCCATGAAGTTGGCCCACCGACTATGGAAAATCAATCACGCCAGTATTTTGCGAGTAATTTGCTGGATTTGCGAGTCCATTCCCAGAATTTGCTAGTCATTACTTCCCCTACAATTCCAGGGTGAGCCAACTTCAGGTAGCCACCAAACTCAAATCTCTCAAAAATGGTACCAAAAGCTTCGTCTTGATTTGCTAGAATTTGCGAGTCCATTCCCAGAATTTGCTAGTCAACCAATTTTGAGATATGAGCTTTCAAAGTTCTGAAGTTGGCCCACCCAAGTTGAGCTAGAAATTTCAAAATGGTACCAAAAGCTTCATCTTGATTTGCTAGAATTTGATAGTCCATTCCCAGAATTTGCTAGTCAACCAAAGTTGAGATGTGATCTATCAAAGTTCTGAAATTGGCCCACCAAAGTTGAGCTAGAACTTTTAATATGGTACTCAAGGCTTAATCCAAATTGTTATGTCCCTTTTATAACTTTGACAAGAACACTGAACCTAGCTTGTAATAACTATTTATAAATTGTTATTTATTTTTAAATGTAGGAAAAATATAATTAAATTTTCTTTTTTTTATTTTGACTGATCTATTTCAAGGCTATGACAATATTTTTAAATAGATTGAAAATTAGTTTTTGGAATTAGCAAATAAATCTATGTAGATAAATTTGCTGAAATTAAGGCCACTATTATACAAATAAATATTAAAATTTCTATTCCATAAGTTAGAATAATAAAATACAATGTTTACTTCACTGAGAATCTTACATATTTTCGTACGTGCGTAATGTGAAAATAAAAAATTTCCTATCCACAGATATATATATATATCTTTTGATCCTTCATCGGTATCCGACTTCTTATTCTCTTTTTTGTCCCAATGAGTTTGTTCAGATTTTAAATTATGTACCGATGTAAATGCTAAAATAATTATATACTTTGATTATTTGGTCGATTGAATAAAAATATGTTATTTTTTTATTCTTAAAATTAAAAGAAATTTCATAATTTGATGATTATGTAATTATTTTTAAATTTAAATATTTCAGTGGTTCAGAGGAGTAGATCTAAATATTTATTTATGACAATAGTTGTAAAATTAATATTGACATTATCGATTATGATTCTCATATAGAATAATAGTAAAAACTGTAATTGATACAGTCTATATTACATTATATAATTACGTTGAAATAATGAACCATTTGAAAAATGTGCAATTTATCGCATCCATATCGCGTTAACCTAACCTTTCAATATAGTATATATAGAAAATCCATATAATTCCAACCATCCGTATTAACAAAAAATGACTTATTTTAATTCATTATTACATATGAATTGAAAACATTTCTGTAAAATATCATAATTATAAATTTATAAACAAAAATTAAATATTGTAATTACAACAGTATTCAATGTTAATTTTAATATACATATTATAAACAAAATACACAATAACTTAAAATACAACTTCACACTCAATATTACAAAATCTATTAATTAATTAATATAAATACTGTAGTATGATACATCAAAACTACATTTCTGAAAAATATGAAACAATATTAAATAAACATTAAAATAAAAAACAGTATCAACACAAATAAAAATATTAAGTATAATAATTCTAGATTATACCAAACTTAAACGTTGTTGCAATCAATTTTATATAGACAGAACTTTTAAAAACTTTAACACTACTATTATGAAAACACATTTTATAAATTGAATTATAAAAAACAAAAAAATAACAATAATAAATCTAACAATGTGCAACAAATATTATAAACATAAATGTAATCTCACTTTCCACATAAAAACGATTCACCAAAAACTGACCAAGTCCTTTTGTAATCTATGTATTTTTATCTGTACCAACGGAATTATTAAAAACATTTCTTAAGATATCATGTTCATAATTTAAGAATATCAGGGCAGAGCCTTTTTGTGAAGTATAATGCAACATTTGTCGTAGAGGTCATCTTAAGATCCATTCATTAGTATATTTTGGCCGCAAAAATTGAGTGATAGAGGTTACTATGAGTGTAAAGTGTGTGGGTTTAAGTTCAAATTTTTATCCTGGCTGAAAACTATAAATGTGCTAAGTGCGACAAAAGTTTTTTCATTTCACATGTAAAATGCTAATCTCCATTTATGTAAAAAATCAATCAAAGTACAATATGTGCTTTTGTTTGATTGACTTGCTTTTTTTTTTTTTTGAAAATTTTCATTTGAATTAATTTGATTTATATTTTTTTTATTATAATTGTTAAATTACAAATGTTGAAATTATTATAATTCCTAAATATTTTGTTAATGTTAAGTATATTTAATATTTATACACATATATTATTTTATTAATTCCAACGGTCAATTTAGTGTCTCCACATAGTTTTGTAAATGTATTAAATAATATAAAAAAAATTTTATTCAAGTTAATTTGATTTGTTTTGTCTCTTTTTATTTATTTGATTGTCATTGTTAAATTATAGGTACATGTTAAAAATATTCTAAAAATATTTACTTGTAACTTGAATGTTCATTTTCCCATTAATTTCTGGTACCATAATTTATCGTAGGTTTTCATTTCACATGTAAAATGCTAATTTCCACATCACCCAAGAGCTATAGCATATAATGCATTTTTTTTATAAGTGGATTCGCCAGGAGCTCTATACCACTAGCCTTGAAAAAGCTATTTAAAAAATCAGCCCTTTCCGTAAAATATATTTGAATTTATGATTTTTAAGTTAATATTCAAATTAACTTTACGTGGTGGTATTTTGAATTCATTGGCCGCGATCACACTAAAATCTTTATTTTTTAACTTCGCCAGTGATTTCAGAAAACTTTCATAATGCTGCGAGTATAGCAGTACCATACGAATGTTATTATGGAAAATAACTGAATCCAACTGTAGCTCATTAAAAACTAAAGAATTTGTGTAATCTTTGATTTCCCTAACTAGACCCGAATAATCTGGCGGTGTGTCAGTATAATTACATTCTCGTTTTTTATAAGAAAAACCAAATACTTTATAAGAGACTAATTGAATGGCCTTATAATTTTCCCTAACATAAACTAAATCAGAATTATCGAAACTATTTAAAACATTTTCAACGAGATCATTTTGGTAATTTAAGAAGAGCATGGCAGAGTCTTTTTGTGAGGTATATTGTTTTAAAAAAACGTTTCGATCAACTAAACTTTTGATAATTTCTCGTACATGAGATTTATTATTTGGAAAACCTAATACTATGGAAAACACCCTATCGACCTCTTCTACCATCCGACACACCGTCAACAATTTAAGGCCCGAATTTTTAGTGTAATTGTAAATAAATAGAACAGTAAAATCTTCAAGATTGATACCCTTACGCAAAGTGAAGTTGAATATGAAAGAATTATTAATTTGGACTGTTGCCACATTGACTTTGTGGTGGACACACAAACCTTCGTCCATATAAAATGTTAAGTTCTAATCTAGGTGGAGAATTCATTTTTGAGAAATTTATAATAAGGAAAAATATTTTGGCGCGTAACGCCATTTATATAAAATTTAATTTTTTTAATGAATCTTTGAATTAAAATTATTTTCTGTGCCGTTAAAAAGTGAGTAGTAATATTAAAAAGTAAGTTACCTAATGAATTAAGAAAATTATTATCATTATTGATTTCATAAACATAATTTAGAGTTATAAATGTATAAAAAAATGAAGTTAATTTTTGATCGTCCGTAGCAATTAATTAATTATATGTTTTCATAAAAGAGAGAGGCACTTTAAAAGACTCTAAGTTAATTAAAAAATTATGAAATTTATCTGAATATTGAAAAATTACTTTATTATTAAAAAGAGGACGATAGATTTTTCCACCCACAGTACTGAAAAAAAAGAAAAAATTAATAGATTGTTTGAGTCATAGTGGTCCCTATTATACGTGTACCTCGTGTAGTTTTGATAATATACGTGTATTAATTCGTGTATAGTAGTCGATCTCGGATAAAAAAGAATTATTTTACGCAGCGTACATGTTTATTTGTCTGACGATTCCAATCATTCATTTTTACTCGGTTTTACACTTTTCTAAGTCACAATTTTTATTTTTATTTTTCAAACTTCTAAGTTATATAACTATGAACATATTGAGTCGAGCCTATGTATTTTGAAAACGATTGCAGTCGATCTCGGATAAAAAAGAATTATTTTACGCAGCGTATGATTATTTGTCTGACGATTCCGAACATTTTTTTCCAAACTTTTCTAAGTCATGATGAAGAGTAATATTTATAAATATAGTTATTGTTCGTGGAATATTAATTACACGTGTATTTAAGAAAACGTTAATTACACGAATCTATTACACGTATACATTAAATACACGAACATTGTGTATTTCAATAAAATATTTGATTTCACTTACCTTAACATGTCATGAAATTCAATATATTTTTGGAAAGACACTGATTTTAGGGTAAAATATGTGTTCTCGATATTTTTTTGTTTGATTGATTTATTTTTTTTTTAAATTTTTTATTGGAATTAATGAACATTGTAGCTATTTTATACAGATTAGACTGTTCGAAAGAAAGACTACTACTTTTGATAAAATCAAATAAGATTAAAAATTTAGGATTGTGTGTTAATAACTGGACATTTTGATTATTAATTGCTGATTGAATAGCGATTGGCGAATTTAAGTAATTATCGACTGAAATGTTGTGATGGCCTACACTTTTCAAGTAAGTGTCCAGTGTTTGTACACTAATTAAATTTAAGTTATAATTCTTAGAAATTGAAAAAATTGAAGAGGCAATGATATCGACTATTTCGTCAGACATTTTTGATAAAATTAAAATAAAAAAGTAAAAGAAATAAAAATGATTATTGAACAAAAAAAAAAAATTTTGAACACAGAATTTTACAAAAATGTAATAAAACAAAAAATGTGTTTAAATGACAGGAAGGTTTTTCAACAGGCTGCTTGTCATGAAGAAGATTGAACGCAAAGTGACATGACGTCTCTAAAAGTGTTTGCACATCCTAACGATTTTTTTTCGACACAGTGTAACCACATGATGGGGGTGAAACGTGGCCACCACAACATTTTATTTGTTGGTCCACATTCTGCGAAGGCCCAGCTATACACTGTTGTATTGTATTTTCGTCAAGCATTTGACGGTATCAGCTATACCGCCCCTCAAGCATGAACTCCGAAGATGGTTAACAAACCACATGACATCCTGGGCCCGAGACTTTTTAATAATTTTTTGTTATATAATCCAACGGTCAATTTTGTGTCTCTAAATAATTTTGTAATCTGGTTTCATATGTTTTTATCATTACCCTTTGGGAATTCGGAGGCCGAGACTTTAATAATGTTATCGGCATAAATTTGGAATTTGGGAATTGTGTAGTGTACTTCAAAATTTTGTCAAAGCTGTATAACATAAGACCCGGAGTCCTGCTCTTTGGGAAATACACCCAGGCGTAGTTATTTTCTACCTTTGTGACAACCCCTGCTAGGTAAGGGTAGTCCATGGATATCACATTGACCGCATCCCCAAATTTTACTTCCCAATAAATGTCTTTTTTTTGTCCACTTGCTGCGAAAGCCCAGTAATACACTGTTGTATTGTATTTTCGTCATAACTGGTTGGAACTGTTTCTTGCAAACAACAACAGTTCGTTTGTTGGTTTACCACTTGCGAAGGCCCAGCTATATCTTGGTTGCTGCGACAGCTCGTTTGCACAACTTTCCTGATTCTACGGGGTGGCGATAATGATTGATAATCGTCCAATGTCTTCCTTTTTCTAATATGTGATTCGGGTAACAAGTCGACTGGATGGCAGGAAAAATTGTGTTCCCTTAAAACGGCGTCCATATCATCAA
>JAIPRK010002210.1:0-21745 GCA_025469195.1 Chaitophorus viminalis | reverse complement strand
TAAACCTAAATGGAGCTTCGATTACAGGAAACATTCCTCAACCGGATATTTCGTTGGATTTAAATGGTGCTTCTCTCACCGGAAAACTGCCTCAGCCCGAAGCATCGTTAAACCTGAACGGAGCTTCAATTACAGGAAAGTTACCTCAACCAGACATTTCATTAGACTTAAATGGAGCTTCTATTTCTGGAAAACTGCTCCAACCTGAGCCATCATTAAACCTAAATGGAGCTTCGATTACAGGAAACATTCCTCAACCGGATATTTCGTTGGATTTAAATGGTGCTTCTCTCACCGGAAAACTGCCTCAGCCCGAAGCATCGTTAAACCTGAACGGAGCTTCGATTACAGGAAAATTACCTCAACCAGACCTTTCATTAGGCTTAAATGGAGCTTCGCTTGCTGGAAAACTGTCTCAGCCCGAAGCATCGTTAAACCTGAACGGAGCTTCAATTACAGGAAAGTTACCTCAACCAGACATTTCATTAGACTTAAATGGAGCTTCAATTGCTGGAAAACTGCCCCAACCTGAGGCATCATTAAACCTAAATGGAGCTTCGATTACAGGAAACATTTCTCAACCGGAAATTTCGTTGGATTTAAATGGTGCTTCTCTCACCGGAAAACTGCCTCAACCCGAAGCATCGTTAAACCTGAACGGAGCTTCGATTACGGGAAAATTACCTCAATCAGACATTTCATTAGACTTAAATGAAGCTTCCATTGCTGGAAAATTGCCCCAACCCGAGGCATCATTAAACCTAAATGAAGCTTCGATTACAGGAAACATTCCTCAACCGGACATTTCGTTGGATTTAAATGGTGCTTCTCTCACCAGAAAACTGCCCCAGTCCGAGGCATCTTTAAACCTAAATGGAGCTTCAATTACAGGAAAATTACCTGAACCAAATATTTCTGTTGGTGTAAATGGAATTTCAATTTCTGAAAAACTACCCCAGCCAGAGGTCTCGTTAGACGAGAACAATGAACCCATAATGGTAACTCTGATTCCAGATAATTTTTCGTTAGATCTGAACGGAACACCGATCTCCGACAATGACGCGACCCAAGTATCGTATGATGTGCAGAACAGTGTGTCTTCTACGGAAAATGCACAGCCTGAAGGTTCATCTAGTCCTACTGCCCAAGTAACGGCGACCCAATGGGTACAGAAAATACATAAATCCAAGAGTCTAAAACCACTCACACAGACCACTACCTCCACTACCGTAGAGTATTCCGGATCACCTATGCTGCTTGGCCAGACAATCACGAACATCCTGTACGGAGCTCCCTGGTCGTCATCATTAACCAGTTCGAAATGCTCTGAGGATATGAAATTATACAGTTCACACAAGCAAAAATCTACTTTATGGGCAGTAAAAAGTATGTGATTATTCTTAAACCTATTTATGTAACACATCCGCTTTATTAATAATATTATTTATATAAAATAGTTAGGAGTAGCTTATGTTTGTTTCTCTAATACACGCCCATCGGCCAGTGATATTTAGACGTTTGAGTATTATATTTTCAACATGACAATCAATATAGTTACGAGCCCAGTTCACTCAAAATCGAATTCTAATTGTTTACACCAAATACTATAAAATTGTATTAATATTATTTTAAACCAGATCCAATCCCAATTGAAAAATAATGTTTTTAGAAATAAAATACATTATAGGTGTATACAATATAAATTAAAATTAAAATTTTAAATAAAATAAAAATAAATAAATCAGATTAAAATGTTTGATTTGTTAACAAATTTAAAAATAAATTCAGAAGTCAGATTTTGAATAATAAAATATTTACACATTTTCATTCTTCTGTAGTTTAGTATATTCTATCGCAAGAGTATTAAAATATTCTTATAATCATACATATCATGTAATACATGAATAAAATATACTAAATTATACGGTTTATGTACCAATTTACATATTAGTTATCTATCCAAACTATACAAAAACATGTTTACTTTTTATGAATAGAAAATGATGGTTTTCATTTAAATAATTGGCATATGATCTCAAAAAAGGAAAAATACATATTATTAATAAATTATAGACAACATAATTTGTATTTTGTATAATTAGGTATAATAATAAGAGAGATCTCTATGGAATCAAAATGCAAGTAAACATAATATTAATAATTTGCAACATAGAAAAAAACAATTATTTATCATCTTTATAAATGCAGTAATGTCTCTTAGATATTTATAATAATATTAGCATATAATTTATATGCACGCCCAACGAATAACCAATAGGTATAATATGTATCTTTCCATAATTTATCGCAATACAATGCAAACACTTACGTAATTAAATACATGGTTATGCAGTTGTTTGTAAACAATTTGCTTTCGTTAGTGTTGAAACAAACTAATTGAATTTAATAATTAAATAATTTAAATCATATTTTATTTTCGACGTCTATGAATTAGAGATTTTATTCCACGTTCTCTTCAGTATTTAAATAGTTTCATAGCAAAAAGTATTTTAAATTATTTAAATTTAATATGAGAAATTGGCAGTTGATACTACAAAAATACTCAAAACTACCATAGGAATATAATTTTCATTTAAACAGGAATAAAATATTCGTACAAACTGTTTGAGGCGTAAGTACCTATAATATTGAATTAATATTAACGAAACTCCATCCACGTAATACATACACACTACTGTACTTTTGGTATTTATTATTTTTCAAACTCTATCTGGCTAGAAATAATTTATAAAAGTTGGAGATAAATTTCATGCATTTATTTGCAATATTGTGTTGTGCACGTACCTAGTTATATTATTGCACTCTGTAGTAAATAATAGTGTATAAACGTAGGTCGTGTATCATTTCCATTTTAAGGGATAGGAAATTTACATTTTTTTTTTTTTTTTGTTCAGTTTACATAAAATTGGACGAGTAAACTGTGTTTATATCATAATATTTATACATTAAATTGGTTAGTGAGGTTTGAAAAATATTTGAAATAAAGGAGACCCCATGAATTCTCCGTATAAGCACCCCTCTCCTACTCCTCTTATAATATTCACTGGAGACAGGTAGATAAATAAAAATAGTGAACAACTGGTTGTTATAGTTGATTGTTATAACTTAAAAGTATTGACTAAATTAAACTTACTCGTACATAATTGTATACTTTATACAGGATTTTACACTTGCTTGTATTTTTATCTAACCGTCCAAAATATTTTCATCAAATGTTTTAACCATATTTAGTTATGAACAATTAATGTTCCGTCAACGTCTAAAAAGTATTTGTGTGTTGATAACCTTGCCATGCTATGACATGTACATTTTCAATAGAGTAGTTTTTCAAACAAGTCATATTGATTACAACCAGACCACTACTGTCGCTTAACCTGTTTTAGACTATCCTGTATGAAACGACAAATGCCGTTTTCCTTGTACAAAAATAATAATACTTCCGCGTCCTCCGTATTAAAAATACATGTACATACATTTGGTTCAGAGTTACTCGGTGACTATAAAAACGACAATCAGGTTGTAGTCTTTTAAATTTACTAGTTTACCGTATACACATAAAAATATAACGTATATTTTATATATTGTATAGTAAAACTATATTGCATTTAAGTATTTAATTAGAATCGTTTGATCATATTTAACAATATAAATCTAAATGGTTTTAGTTTCAGAAATGATGTGACATAAAAAGCAAAAAAATAATCAAATAATAATACAATTTAAAGAAATACATTACTATTTGTATGAATAATAATAAGTAGGTTATTAAATTCAAACGACGCTTGAGTGTATACAAAGCGTGTTATAGAGATTTTTGAAAAATGGTCACAAAATAAGAATTTAGAAAATTAAATTTTCTTTTTTTAGAAATGATAAGTATTCAATCAGGCCAGAGTTATTTATTCATACATCTTGGAGTAAAAATAAAAATAAAATTATTAAAACAATATCCTTTTACTGATTGCTAACTTACTCGTAACTAGTATATTAAATCTTCAATTTAACTATTGCATTATCCTTGATAACTACCGAGATAAAACGATATTGGTATCATATCGCCCCATTACGAATACATAGAATATTTTTTGTATCCGTATGATTAGAATATAATAATATTATCGAGCATACAATATTATTTGTAATATATTGTAAGTGTGTGTAATAAATAAACAATATTATAATAATCAATCGTTGTATAAATATTTATAGTTACATTTCACCAGGTAGCATTTTTATACGATCTGTTTTATTTGTCTAGTGTTGGATGCTACATCAAAAGGACCTGAAGGAATTCTAGACGGAAATACACATAGTTTTGGCAACTTTGACCAATGCCTCAGTACAAAATCAAAATACCTTGGTATATCTGGTGGTTACAGCTTGGTCGATTTAGATTTTCGACCAATCATGCAACTATACCCAGAGTATTACGATAGTGATCACTCGAAAGATTACGACCCACTTGATGAAGATGCGTCAGCGTGGGAAGGAATTAAAGTAATATATTTCAAATAAATAGTACTATGTAAAAAAAAAATCCCTTTGCTATCATTTATTAACTAAAAAATGTAACGAATAAATATTATAAACACTAAATCAGTATATTATAAAACAATTTATTCATTAAAATCATTTTATTCAATATTTATTAGGTATACATGTTAGGAACTCATGTCTTATACGTTAATAGTGATAAAATATTTGATAAATCTTGTACTTATAAAATTTCATAACATATACATTTAACCAAGAAGACTAATAATCGTTGACATCAGCTGTATGTACGCTTTTATTGAACGTATTGCTATATTACATATAGGTAGAGTACAAATCTTTGTTACCTAACGCATTGATTAAACATATTTAATTAACGCTATACGTATGTTAAGATATGCTCTACTGTAAATTATAATTAGCAGCTACGTAATATGCACTGTGTACAATCCCTTTGAATATCACAAATGAAAAAATAACAAAAAAAAAACTTTCCATTTACACCGTTCTAATGTGTGGTTTAGCACAACATACAAAAAGACTATATTCAAAGGCACAAGTTTCAATGGGCCGTATGTTTACCCGACACTTGCGAATCCGAAGACGTACAAAAGATCATAAGCAACGTACTCGTGCCCGAGCTGAATCGTCATGGGCTCGAAGCTAATGTGACCATTGACCCGTTGTTGCACACTTCCAATAAAAACCTCTACCAATATACAGCGGGCTTCTACTTCGTCTGGTAACTAACTGACGAACTAATTGCTAACATCGCGATATTATCGCTAATAACACAATTAATATTATAATCATAACGATCACGTCTTGTTGTTTTTACACAGCGCATTGTACGTGGCGGTCACCATGCTCGTGTTTTCCGGTACATTGTACGACTTGGTTTACTTGCAATACCGACCAAAATCTGAACATGGACCGATGAGTAAGTTCAAATCGATACAACAATTATAATAATAATAATAATAATAATAATAATAATAATAATAATAATAATAGTAATAATAATAACAATAAATTAATATTAACTATCCATATTATTTTTGTCTCGGACTTATAACGTTTTGTTTCCATCACAGAAAAATTCATGAAACCATTTTCACTCATATCGAACATCGAGCGGCTGTTGAAACCTTCGGAGAGCGAAGAGTTCTCGATAATCAACGGACTCAAAGTATGCGCCATTTTACAAGTGATCGTAGGTCACAGATGGTTTTTGGAGTTCGGTAATCCACAAATGAATCCCAATTTCACCCACTGGGTAAGTACCTATATAATAATTACTGATTAGCTTATTACAAATTTGCCGTGCATATTATACCTACTTTTATTATATTATTTTTCCGTAATATTACAGGTGATTCATAACTTCTGGTTCGGCTACTTCAAGTGCTCCATATTTTTGGAAACGTTCTTCGTGATCAGTGGATTTTTAACATTTTACCTCATCACCAAACAGCTGGTGGAAAAGAAAACGTTGAACTTCGTGCCCATCATGATTTACAGATGGCTGAGGTACGTTATTATTATGTAGTTCGCGTCGTACGATATCACGGCGACTGATTTCGCGGAAATTAAACGTCTTTTGTTTATCATGTTTCCAGAATATTCCCGGTGTACGGAGCGCTTATTGTGACGTACATTTTTGTACTTCCGTACCTTAACGACGGTCCTTACTGGAGAAAGATCATTTACAGAGAATCCGAAAGATGTCAGGCCAATTGGTGGACAAACGTGCTTTACATCAACAATTACGTGCACACGGATGAATTGGTAAACAGGAATAATAATATTATTACGATCGTTATCGTGTTGGAACTAAGTACTAACACTATCAACATAATAATATCGTTGCGTTATTATTGCGCGTAAACAACGAAATTGACTAGGAAAATGTATTTTGTCCTTTGTCTAATGTATAGTGTGTCATTCCGTCGTGGTACTTGACGTGCGATATGCACTTCTTCATAGTCGGTACGCTGCTCACCTATACCATTTGGAAGTGGAGAAAACCGGGACTGGTTCTTCTCGGAACGTGTTTGACCTTGTCGACGATTATTCCGGCTTACATTATCATAAATGAACAACATCGAGGTACACCAGCTATTGATCCGGAGTGAGTATAGTATATTCGTAATAATATTATTGTTATAATATTTCAATGATGAATATCGCATAGAAATAATGAATAAATTAGCCGTCCAACTTTGTAATGCAAGTCGAGTAGAATAAAAATATTATTTTTTATTTTTTTTCTGACACACATTTCAACCGGTGACGTAATTCTATGATTTTGAACACGGCGGTTTTTTTGAGCGTTCAAAAACATTCACATATTATGTATTCATAATAATATTTACCCTTTACTGTGCGTAGAAATGTTAATAATTTTTTTGAATTTAAACTTAAACATTTAGAATCATTAAACTTTGGTTTGGTACAACAAAATTTACTAAACAAAAATAATAAAAATTATTATTTTTATAAACTATTGACGTACACATTTCTATAGATAATATTCAAAGTTACCTATTTAGTTCAATGATCATGTTACATATTATTGTATCTATAAAAATGTATTTATAAATAAACATCCGAACAGTACTGTTAGATAATAATTGTTAGAAATATTTTTATACCTCAAAAGCAGATTATCATTTAACTATTTAAATTATTTTGAAAATGATTTTAGACTTAAAACGTGAGACTAATTTAAACACAAAAATGTTCTTATTAGTAAAGAAAAAACTATAACTACTTGTCGATTCTATTTTAAACGACTCAATACGAACCATTTTTATTGACTTATCAAAGGGTTAATCGTTATATTAGTATTTAAAGAATTAAAGTTCTACAACAACTAGATTTATGTGTTTCATAATCCTTAATTATAACGATTTAATAATAATTCATTGAAATTAGAACATTCGGGGAAATTCATCATCATGTTATTGTTTTTTTTTTTGCATCAGGAATCTGCAAGATCTTAGCAAAGATAGATTCTACACCAAGGTATACATAAAAAGTCACATGAGAGCGATGACTTACTTTGTTGGAATCTTAGCCGGTTACGTCTACATGCAGTTAAAGGAAGCTGATTACAAACTATCATTGGTAATTATACATTTGATAATTTATTGAAACTTGCAACTGCAATCAATATAAATATAAAAATATACAAAAATATATTGAAACAAAACTACAATGGTTTAGGATTTTTTTTTTTCTAAAATACAATTTTATAAAAATTTGGAGCTAACTATTGTACAATTCTTTACTTTATAGTATAAACTACGAAAGAATATTATTTGCTTACCTAGTTATTTCACGATTTATTTAATACATATAACAATGGTATTATATTTGTGACTCAATATCATTGTGACTGAATTTTATAGAAAAGTCGTATTATTTGGACTCCGGTTGTCCTTTTGACGGGAAACCTCATCTACTTGAGTTCCGGAATATTCTTCGTGACCGGACACACGTACGTAGATTACGAACACGCAATATACTTCACGGTCGGTCGGCTGGTATGGTCAATACTCATATCTTACGGTATAATTGGCCACGGACTTTCTGGATTTGGTACGTTTGATTTTGACCGGAAAAACTTAAATCCCCTTCGACCTAAAATCGTAAAATTTTATCATTGGACGTGATTTTTGTAGGCGTTTGTATAAGCGGGTTTTTGGGTCATCGGATTTTCCACGTCTTGGGCAAGTTGGTGTTCTGCATATATATGTTCCAAGAAATCTCTCAACTGCAAACAATCAGTTCGATGAAGACGCCGACGTATCAAAATATAACAATGATGGTGAGTACGCAACAATATACATCGCAACATACTGATTGTTGTGATAATAATATCATAATAATGTCTATCCCAATATTGCATTGATAATTATTTACTTAATTCGTACGATTTTCCGCACAGACATGGAGGTTTTGTGGTGACGTCCTTAACGCCCTCATGTACGCTTTCGCTATAAATGTAATGGTCGAATCACCCTTCGACAGACTTCAAAAGAACGTAATGAAAATATTCGTTAGAGGTAAAGATATTTTGTAAAGCTTTTTTTACTTATAACTGCAACCATGCAGAACGGTACATTTTTAACCATTTAAATGAGAACGATTTATTTTTATCAAACGTATGCTTCGACAACAGAATCCACTGGCTTAACTTACATTTTAATTTAATAATTGAATTATTTTACACGTACAAAAATTAAATTTATTTAAAACAGTTAAATTCGTGTATATCCATGCCCCATTGATAAGCTGATTTTACGTTTATAATATCGGAAAATTCCATATATGAATTCATTGCGATCAAATTTTAATGTTTTCATATGGATCGGCGATATTAATTTCAATTTATTTGCATTTAACTTCAAAATCATAAAATACGTGGTAAACGTTTTTCAGGAAATATGAATTTTATGATATTAATTTAACGATCTTTGAATTTAAGAATATTTTCTCTACAGGTAAAAAAAAAAAAATTCTGTTGTTTTGGTTTGTAGTTTAGTAATAAATCATGTAGTTTGTATGGTATTAATATAATTTTATATCATAATTAATCATATGATTCGAATCATTCCCATATAAATATTTTTAACGTTATTCGAGTAATAACAATTGTAAACCTGCACAGTAGTTTTATGAATCATTTTTAACATTTCGTATGGAATGGTAGGCGCATATATTATTACACGGTTAAATGCGATAGTCAATAACGTTTAATTACCAATAAGATAAATCAAAAATGTCTATAGTTAACGTCGTCGTAAGCTACATTGAAAACTGCTATGACTTTTATCTCTATAGGTGGCCCATATATCATATATTATCATCAATCATTTATGATGTTATTTATGGTTTAGGTATACCACTTAAAGGTTATGACCAACTCTGCATACATATACGTATATACGCCGTAAGAGTCATTGCAGATTACAACGTTACAATACGTTAAGTTTGAAAACTATATTTTATTAATTGCCCGTAGGTTTCAGATTTTTTCGAGTAACGTAATAATACGTGTTTAACATTAAAACGATAATATTATTATTTCCACGTTCGCGTAAAGTAAAAATTCAAAGTAATCGTACACCCATCTACAGCAGTTTGTATTGTTAATATTTATCTTCAGCTGTAAATGAAATGCGCTTGGATCCTCAAATCCTATCGACATCGAGTGTGGTGCCTCAAACTGTCGCAAAGACATCGAGCTCGGAGAGCTTTTCAACGACGGTCATTACGTACTATATCGACACGACAACATTCGTCAAAGATAACGACGAAACACGTTTTATCAAAAATTCTAACGTGACTCGTAGTGGAGTGTTTTAAATGAAGTAAACATTTTAAGAAATATTTGTTCCATTACAGTAATGTTATGCCGGCTATTATTTTTTTTTTTTTTACATACGTATATTGATCGCATACGTAAATCAATTATTATAAATTCTAATGACGGAGTACTACGCACTTTGTTCCGAAGCACCGCACTGAATGGCTAATGAAAAGAAATCTCAATAGACGAAAATTGTACGAAAAGCCATTAAAATTTGGCCTACGAAGTTTTATATATTTTTTTTTCGCCTATTTTTTATCTCTCACATATTAACACGATGCCTAAGCATTATGCACATATTATCTGGTGTAGGTATTGTATTACGATTCTAAATTAATGTTCGCATGTCGGTTTTACTACTTCAACTCGTTACTAAAATATTATCCAAATCGATTTGCAATTACACGACGCATCACTCACCGACTTGAGAAAAATGTCAACACCGCATTAATACATTGGTTAACAATATTACTAATATTATAATGATAAGAAATCGTTTCGGATGTTGACATTTGCACAGCGTTCTGTGTTGCACAAAACGTGTCGAATTAAAATTATACTTGCTCGTTTCAGATGCATTTTCAAAACCGAAACCACAACTCTCAAATAATGATGACACTACAAATCAAACGAGAAAATTCACTGTGTAATCTGACTTCACGAAGGCATAGCTGTACCGGCTATCGCCTTAAGATGGTAAACTATTCCTAAAATGAAAATAATTTATTATGGATAAAACAATAATTACGTCGTTTACCCACTCTACGCCTGTACCGTTGTAGAAAATTAAGACTTATTTATGTACTTCGTATGTGTTATGTATAACATTGTACAGGGCTAGATATTTGTTACATAATATATAAGTATTAAATTTTAGTCAAAAGTATTTATTTCGATGATGTGCAATGTAAGATTAGTAAATACAATTAGTTCGGTCAACTAGTGTTTGACTATAATACGTATATTAACCGATATATTTTTTTTCTAAATAAATGTTCAAGTATTTTATAATACTTGGTTATAAAATGACATAATGTATTGTTCAAACGAAACTATTCCTTTTCAATCACTTGTCATCCAAATCGATAGTAGATACATCAAACCGCAACGTAAATCTTATTTTTTACTATAATATATCTACCAAAAAACTGCGTTAAAATCATTATCAAGTTTACAAAGAAACAAACAGTAAAATTTACATTTCTTGGAATATTATTATAGACATTATTTTATCTAATTATTTAACTTGGTCAAAAATTTGTCCAATAATTTGCGAATATGAGTGTACAAACAAACATTTTAAACTAATCAAATGTGAACTTCAGTCCTTGAAAATTTCTATTCTAAATTATGCAACGTTTTATTTTTATTGTATTGTATTTTTTTCACACCACAGGAAACACTAATATAATGATAATTTATTATTTAACATATGCAAATAAACATTACATAAATTAACATTAAACATATTAGTAATAATTATTACATGTATGAGTCAAAACTAGGTCAGGCTTAAATGGTTTAACCGTAGTATTAAGCTACGTCACTAGCCCAACGGGCAACGAGACTGAATATATTTTTAGTACAAGCATAAAATATCGACACGTCCTATAAACGGTTAAAAATTGAAAATTAATGTGAGAATAAATAGCCAAACAATAGAACATTCCAATTTACAATTTTTATATATTTTACATTAACTTTAGGCTTTAACGGTCGAAGTTTTAAAAGATGAAAATAATGAACATGTTCCATATTATACTTTATATCTAGGTATATATTAAATAATTTAATCAACAAAATACGAAAGACTTGATGATATGTGAAACTGAATATCTTAAATATCAGTTATTTTAATCACAGTCTACAAACCAGATCAAATCGATTAGGATAAAAGTTGAAAATATTTAATTTATATTTTTAATTTCCGTGGTACTGCAAGTAGATAAGTGGTAATTCTAAAAGAATTAAAGTGTCAAAAAATCCCGATAGTTTCAAGTGATAAGTGAGAAACGCACACGAAAGGTATTATATTTTTTAAAATGCTCACTGTGTATTAACTATTTCAGTTATTTAAGTTTATTAAATTTGTTTTGATTCAAAAATTAGTTTTAATTGACAAAAGTTAAGAAAGAAAAATTTTATTTGATTTACTAATCAACTATAGAAAACAACAATTAAACGTAAACGAAAAACCAAATTAATTTTCTTAGTTAAATAAATAAAATATTAAACATTATTTTACTTTAAACTAAATAGGTTATATGATAAACGTGCACAAGGGGCACTTGTCTACCCTATAAAATTTTCCGCTTCCCTCAAATCTTATATGTATGACCAAGTGGAAGATGGTGATATGGTGTTTTCTGTCGACTAGACAAAAGACACCAAAAATACCCAGTGAAAAAATTAAATTTTTATAGACATTATTTATTATTATTAAAAAGGATTAATTGAATTTGTTGTGATATTTTCATGTTTAGCAGTTAGGTTAACTATAATATACGTAACCAAATAAATTTGTATCGTTGCCTCACATAAAGGTCTTAGCCGAAAAAAATTTGAGAGAAGGGGTTTGAAATCTGCACTACTTTAGCTAAGATCTTGCCCCCTGTCAAGAAGATCGTTTATGGGTATGTGTTTTCGGCGAAGGTGATGAGTGATATAAAATTTGACGGATTAATTAATTAATTTAACGTTATGATTTTTTTTTTTTTTTCATAAAAAACATTACACTCAATATTCAAATAGAGTTATCACTGAACAAGAAAACATATCTCGATAACGCTACGACTTCGGTATTCGAATTAAAATGTTCTTCACTCAATCAGTTCATCGCTATTTAAAGTTAATTAATTTTAACATCCATTCCCTCTACAATCACCATATTAATTACACAAACTAACTGTAATATTGAGAGACTCGTTGGCGTGCAGTAACTACACTCTCAACAAAATTGATGGATGCGTGACTCAAAAAGAATCTAAAATATTATAAATTGCCATTTTTACATAGTTTAAATGCCCATACCTAGTGAAGAATTTTAATAATTATAATCTTTAGTATAAATATATATATATATATATATTTAACATTGCATTATTTATGCTGTTGATGATTACAAAAGCGCGAGAAAAATATAAAAGCTAAGGAGAAGGAAGATGGACACCGTGTCAGTGACTAATGACATGCTTGAGAATGTTTTATCTTTTCTTCGCGTAAGGAATATTATGAAACACTATAACTAATAAGTTAAATTATAACGATACATTTTGATATTTTTAAATATTTAACATATTATACCCTCGATGTTACTCACTAGTAACATTATAATAATAAATGTTAAGAAGGACTTAAAGAGTGTGATATCAAACGAAGGGAGCATTATTTTAAACGAAGTTTATATATGCCAGTTCGAAATAATTGCTTGTATTTGAATATTTACAAATCGAGCAAAAAAGTGGGTCATCTACCTCAACTTTTAAGTATATTGTAGTAACAGACAAACAAAAAGCATCATGAACAGATATACAACGGCCAGAAAAAAATATTTTAGTATGCTTTGAGTTTTTAAATAAAGGAAGTAAAGAATGGATCCGAGTACTTACTGCAAGAGTTGTCGAAAGCAGATAAAAAGGAACTTTAGATATCTTAGAATTTTCTCCGGAGCCCAAAATAAAAGCAATAATTAGCGTCTTTTAGAATGTCAATGAATTAGAATATTATAGCAATGTATGTTTAATACCTTCTTTGCGATTATCATAATGTCCCCAGTAAACGTTATACCTAGATGATCCCCAAAATGTATAATCAATTGAGTATTTTTTGAAGTTAAACTCCAGTAGAATCAATATTAATATTCTTCGTGTGTATTTAAATAGATCTCCATTGATATGAAGAATAAATGGTTATGAATTAATTTAATAATAAATACATGTTTTGCTAATAATTATTATCATATGGTATTTTTTTTTCTGTATACTAATTACATATATTTTTATTTTAATAAATTTATTTGTTTAAAATGCCCAAAACATCAGCCATTTAAAATCACTTTTTCTACAATTGACGACCGTGATGTGTAAAATATGAAACTCAATACAGAAAACATGTTACTTATCCTATGGTTGTTTAAAGTAGGTAATTTATTCAATCATTCTCGCAAGCCATTCAAGTCCTCTATTATACCTATGTCTGTTACCATCTGTGTTTTAGTTTAAATACGTAGATTCCTATATTATGTACTATTGTAATTCTATACAGTATATTATACACATGTAAATACTCTTCACGTATAAAAAACTTAAAATTATATAATTAAAGTATCCATAACAACTAGTAAACAACTAGAAATACTGTATTGTAAAATAAACAAAATAATCAAACTTATTATAATAGTATATGGAAATATACATATTATATCTGTGATGATTATATAAAAAGAAATCTGAAAAAAAAATGCAAAAAATTAAATATAATTAAAAATGAACCGCTTTTATTTTTTACAACACCAACATATCATATCATATTTGTTATGGTGAAGTAAATTTAGCTCTAATTTAAAGAAAACAAAAATATACTATCGATCTGAATCATTTTATTGTAAATTTTTAGTAAATTAATCAAAATCTGGACTACAAAACCCAAGGTAGATAAAAATTACTGGTTCATTTGCACTAAACATCAATTGAGATTTCATATATTTTTAAAGCGTTTCAGTACAGTGGTCGTCAAAACTATAAGCCATTATAAGCACTAAAAACATTCAAAATACCCAGGATCACAACATTCAATTACTGCTTCTAAATACTATAATAATTGTATTTAAATGTTACATATTTTACCCGAGATATTATAATAGTTTACAATGTCGTAATTTCGGATTTTATTTTTACGACATACTATATGTCCACACACTACACATCAAACAAGTTCCCAAGCATTTAATTTCACAAATATATTTCGGTTAAAAATTTTGATTTCAAGATATAAAATATGATAATATTATATTATATTTATTATACTAAACAGTACTCATCAATATTGCGATATTTTTCCATGGAAAACATGTAGTAAAATATTATGTGTTTACCACAATAATTAATTCACATCATGGACGATAATAAAAATGGATACACACAGACGAATTCAGAGTACCTAGCTTGGTAAATTCATTGATTTTTCTTCCTTTTTTGCTCATCTGTGTATACGGTTAAGCGATAATTTGTAGTATATTAATGTTTCAAATTCTATAAAAAAAAAAAAAATCATAAAATTATCAGACAATTGGGGTTGTACCAAACTCTGGCATTCACTGTAGCATTCACAGAATTGATAAATGAAGATGAATCCAAATGCTCCTTATATCGGGTAAATAATCAGATTCACCATGATATCGTAATCTCTCCGCTATCTGATTGGATTAAAATTAAATTGAAAAAAACTGTTCATTCCAAATAACAAATTTAATCTTTGAAGAAACTGATTATTATAAAACAGGCATTGCAATAATAAAAAAAAAAAAAACAAGAGACATTGGTCAAAACATTATTCAATTATAAAAAATAAAACAAAAAAGATAGCCATCAAAGACTAACTGACAATTATTTATTGAAGTAAACGAATATATAACCTATAATAGAATATTGAACAATATAAGAGTCTCTACTTTTTAAAATAATACTATGGACAAAATTCCTAATTTCCCGAAAAATCGTATTTATTAAATAACAGTAAAATAAGAACATTTTATTTTTTATTCTAAAATGTGTAACAAATTACTACCTATATTATAATATTCTAATCGTTTGTTACCGATTAATAATATTATATGCTTAACTTACATTTTTAACCTGTAAAAAATTCGCTCAGTCTAAAAAATAAAAAAATTAAAAAAAAACAGACATCATTGTAAAATCAATACATTCACTCTCGTTCAGAATCTATAACAGAAAAAAAATTTTTAAAGTAAATAATCAACAATAAGTGTACTAAATTTTGGTAATTTTAGTATGCACGTAGCTAAATTGTATTTATATATGGCACTTATCATGTTGGTAGCCCATTAGACTAAATTATATTATTTTTTAACAAATTTATTTATAAATAATAAAATGTATTTGTATGTCAAAAATGTAAACACTATATTTGTTAAAATAACACCAAATACTATCAGTTTATAAGAAAAATTTGATATTCGAGATTACATTCAGAGATAATTTTATTAAATCAATTTTATTACATATATATTATAACAAGTGAATAGTGATATAACACAAAAAGCACTTTTAATAAAAAATAATACTGATAAAACCAGGAGTTTTCTTCAAATCACACATTTTAATAATTAATTTTATTATCTTTGGTAAAATGGCGTTTCAGACCATACTGCACCAGCAGACATCACCGATGACGGCAATATTCTATGTCAAATAAATATTACCCAACTAAATTAGTTTTATTATACCCACGTTTATAAAATATTTTAATTTTTATTAATATCCAAATTGCTGCTTCAATAGTGAAACAGTGTTAAATTAATTGAATTAATAGTTTAAAATGAACGACCATATTTCAGAAGTCTATTCAGATTGAAGCACACCACAAGTGACAAACATATACCTATCTAAGGCAGCACTACGTCGATTTTATTAAGGTAAGATCCCTAGATATATTGTATTTTCTTTAAAAAATGGCAATAGTATGATGAACAGGATTTTTTAATATTTATATAAGCGTCATGGTTGGAAGTTGTCCATAATTGATATAAGGAGTACCTTTTTAAACTTTTTAATAACATTTATTGTTCTAATATACACTGAAATCGTTTTTCATTTATATTCTCAAAATCGGGACTATTCGTTCCTCCAAAAGCATAAAACATAAATTATTAGGTGACTTTAAAACTCGATTCCCAGACAATAAAATAATACATGTTTATACATAAATATGGTGTGGTTTCAATGTAAATATAATAACCTGCTATTGTAGTAGCCGTGTAGTGAGTGCAATTACTATAATTTATAATTTAGTGATAAGCCATAATAAACATTATATTATTAAACCCACACAAACTGAAGCTATAATATCACATAATTCTAATCATCCGAATTTTTAAAACATAATAATCTTTTAATTCAATAGTATACTTGAAAATATTTCATTAATTAAACATAATTATCACGAGCTTAATAAGGTATCTATAATAAAGCTCATTAATATAATATTTAGTTTTATGAGTTTTAACAATTTAAAAATTTGGGTTTTATTTTGTTTTTATATATTTATTTGATTTGCTACACCAATATTTAGCAAGTTTTACCTATGATAGATTTGCCAGTCCATTGCTAAAATTCTTATACGGCGTTTTTACAGGCTAAAAACAATTTTGCGTCTTCCTGTAATATGCTATAATGTACAAAACTACAAATGTATAAACACTTATTTAATTATAAAACAACAAATATCAAATAGAAAATTAATATATTAAATTTTTATCACGTAAAAACCATAAATATAGTAAAACTACATATATTATCTATTGAAAAATGTTGTATATAACGTGTTTTGAATCAAAATGTGCCGATGTCACCGTTGCAGCCGTTGAATTTCAACGGTTGAAGACTACATTCTGATAGAAATATGTGTATGAGTATTCTATGTCTAATGTTTTTCATCTAATTATTATTTGTCAATACACAATTATTATGGTTGAAATCTGTTATACATAATTTATTTTACGCCTACCAAAGCAGAAGAATAAAAGTTCGTTTATTCTGGTTTCAATACTCATTGCAATTTGCCGGCAGCGTGTATTGAGTGTAGTAATTATAATATAATGTTGTATGTATTTTATAACGAATACTATATTGTTTTGTATTTTGTACAACGCATAGGTAATCAAATCGCCGTGTATAAATAATTTATATTTTATATAGGTACAGAACTATTCAACTATGTATTCGTTCAGGATTGAAATTACTATATTACATATATATCAGTTGGCCAGTCTGCACATCAACAAATGTGAGTTTTTAAAAAAAATATTACCTATCGAATGATTTCCAAAATAAAATGAATACCATAAGAGCCCGAATTTAACAACAAAATGCTTATTTTTTTTTTTTTTTTTTTATCAACCTTTGACAATAATTTCCGAGTACATAATTCGTTTGATAAAACAGATACTTCAAGTGGGAAACGTCAATCTTGAATTATCAATCATTTTTTTTTTTTTACATTATATTTAGAGGATTAATTATCATTTTAGTATTTTACCCCGTTGATTTTATTACTTTTAAATTTAATATTTATATTTTTACCTAATATAGCTAAATAATTCAAACTATAAATTTAACTGATTCAAAATATAATAATTTTATCTAATTTTAATATTGACTATTTTTTTGAGGAATCTATCAACGGATTTTTAGGCATTTAAATTCGGGCCATATATTATAATTATCTAGTTAATAAGATTTCATTGAATGGTAAAAAAAATTATACTTATTTCTAGGTTTTACGACTGAGCAAATTGTTTAATATCAATTTTTCAATTTTTAATTAACGTGTCAATGAAATTTATGTTTCTTTAATTATTAATATTTTTTTATGTGTTACATTTAAATCTATCAAAATAATATAAAATAAATGATAACGCTTTAAGCGATACAATTCACCTTGAATATACGTTGAGCGTGTGAAATGGCAAGCTGGGCTGACTTACAATGGATGCTGACGAAGAACAGTTTTCTAGTCGCCACATGACAACGGTAAGAGCGGATAAAAATATAAAATTGGTGTTTGACTATCAATTAATTCATTTTTTTATTTTTATTAATGCTTGGCCATCAAATGCTGATTGGCCAAGCAGTAGCGGCCCATCACCATATACTACAGAAGAGTAGTTCAGGCTTTTCAGAGGAGCGTGATTTCTAGTCCACGGAGTGGAAGACTGGTAAGAGGTGTTCAGCAACGAAGTTCTGTGGATGGGTGGACGAGCATAACACGACCAACATCCTGAAGGTCATTAATAGGTAGGTGAACTAATATATATATAGTTGCGTTTAATAAATAAAATAATACCTACGAATTAAACAAAAAAGGATATTCTATATACACATACATAAATATTCTATATACAGGGTTAGGCTAAGTAAGGGCAAGTCTGCCAAGTATCTACGGGGCACAGTAAGTTCCTATGCAAGAGTAGCAGATCAATAATTGCATACGTTAGTTCCTACATAGCTACATGAATATAAAAATGAGATGTGTAAGTTTCTTCAGGGTAAAAAAAAGATGTGTGCAAGTTCATACACAGAAGTAAAAATTTTACATTATACTATAAAAGTTCCCGTACAGTGAAAATTTAGGGCGTATTTAGTTTTTTGTCATGGGAGGGATATGACTTTTCACGGTAATTACTAACTTGAGGGGGCTATGCCCCCCTCACCCCCTGTTTCTAGGAATTATAAAAGCTTATTAATATTAAATGTACTCTCTATGTTTGCCAAAATTATAATACACAACACATTACTTGATATTAAATGTTTTATGAAACCAAAATCGAATACTTATTTGTTATTACAATACAAAATCTATTTTTCTTACTTTTTTCGATAACGATTTGTTAGCTTAGTTGTATTTCTTTTACGAGTAATTGTATTTCCAACCAAATCAGCTGATCTCTATAAAATTTAATAATATTTCACAAATTTTATTATTATTACTATCATCATAGGGACTTAAAATACCTGTGTTTCTATAAAAATTAATTGAAATTCATTTTCTTCATTCTCCCTTATATATGTTATTTCTTCTATCATATTTTCAACAATTTCTACAGTTTTTTTTTTTAATCGATTCTCTCTTTCTGTAATTGTTTACATACCGGTAAGCCATAAGAAAATAATACCCATGATGTGTAACACATAAAAATGGATATTTGAATATGAATTTAAATTATAAATTCTATACTTAATACTAATCTATAGTAATAGCTATTATACAATTATCAATACAATATATTGTTACATAAAGAGAAGAGAATGAATAACGGAGCGCTATCATTCGTTCTCTGACATATTACCCATAGATAATATTATAAAAATAGGTATAACGACGATTATACGGACTGCATAGACTATGATACTGTCTAGAGTATGATTCGGTATGATCACTGACCATAGACCAGTAACCAGCGATACCAATGATAATATTTTACATAATATCATCATATTTTAATTCTTGAAAAGTTAATCAATTATTGATAAAAAAAAATAATAATAATATTTTAAACAATAATCATCAAATTATAACGAGTAATGACTATAATAATTAATTGTGTGTATACGGCCTATGGGGGGGATTGAAACCCTTGATCCCCCTCCATCGTTATTACACCTCTAGTGGAAAAATGAAATTATTGAAATATAATACTATATAAGTAGTATTGATTGAAGATATAATATATTGATATATTTATTTCATCATTTATTTGTTAATGAAATGCATTTTGTGACGGTTATAATATTTGTTTATAGAATTATCATATCTATTTATACCTAAAATTTAATATTCTATTTTTATATTTTTTGGTAAATTATTAATATAAAGATTATAACTTTTAGTATATGAAATATAGTTTATTTATAAAGTATTAAATATGAATGCCTTATTCACAACATAATAGCATAAGTATACACTTACCAACAATATAGGAACTAACGTATGTATTTATTACCTGCTAAGCTTCTTGTAGGATCTTACATTCGACGGATCAACAGAGCCAAGTATATTGCATATTTTTGTACATGGACCACACAAAAAAGTTAAATAAAATAAAATTATAGTAGGTTTTTATCAAAACCTATTAATTTTCATCAACACAATTACATAAGCTCAAGCATTTTTATTTTTTTTGAGATTGAATACAAATAGAGTAAAAAATAGTGTTTCAATTTTACATATTTCTTAAAAATCAATGTTCTTGACGTATTTGGTGTACTTTGATATTTATATTTACTTTAACATATTTCTTTTTATCTCAATTTTTTAGTTGATTTAACTAAAAGCAAATTAAGAAGAAAAAAATACATTTTCCTTATAACTATCGAAAAATTAACTGATGTAAAGGATTTGAATTCTGATATTCTTACCGAAACTATTTACAAATTTTAACGTTTACTGATAATAAATTTAGATTTTGAAATTTCAATAATTTAACTATCTCTAATTTAAAATATAAATTGAAATATTTTATTGGATATATATTAAAAATGTACTTATTTATTAATATATGAAGTGTGGTGTTGGGCTAAATTTACCCCAATACATAATAATAATTAATATAACATGATAATATATGTAATTATTATCTTCAAACATTTTATAATTTTCTATATTATTAGATTGTAGCCTATGGGTGTCAACTCATTTAAATTTAAAATTCGTCAAGTATTAAATTTTGCAGACTTTAGGATAAATTCTTAATAATAATAATAATAATAATAATAAGAGTTTACTAAAATCAAAATATTATGTCATATTAACATTAATAAAAATTATTTTAATAAATAATTTTGATTAGAAGGTAATTCAAATGAAAATATTGCAATCGAATAAGCCTATACATTATTTAAATTTTATTTTCGTTTAATATTTTTTATAATTCCATTCTGTTATAACCTATCTCGTAAAAAAGAAAAAAAATGTGATTTCTCAATTTGACACACAAGAAATTGAATTGAAAAAATAAAACTTATTTGGTATTGCTGATGATCTCTACTAGCTATGGTTAAACAAAACCTATCGGCTATCTGATTAAACAATAACTGTTTATTAAATAAAAAAAAA
>JAIPRK010002209.1:0-25514 GCA_025469195.1 Chaitophorus viminalis | reverse complement strand
AATTATCGCGATTTTAACATATTTTATACAAATTTGAACTTTATGGGCTTATAAAAAAAATTTGAGTGAAACCATCTTCGATATTTTTTAGTTACAATTAGTATAACTTATAATTAATCCTTTAATATATTTTCAAGAGTTTTCGAACGGCCAAAAAAATGTTATAGATATTTAAAAAAAAAAATGTACAAAAATCGAAAATTTAAATTGTCTATAAATAAGTCAAAATATGTCAAAATACTTTGAAAACCATGTATGGAGAACACCAATATAAAAATTTGGTGAAAATTTCAAGTTGTTGTGGTTTTCGTTTTTGAGTTAGAGCATTTTAAAAAAATGTTTTTTATAAAAACTTGAATTTGCGTAAAATTTCCATTTTTTTCGTAATTTTTTTATCGTTTTTTTTCGATTTTTTCAAAAAGTATTTAAAAAGGTGGATTTTTGACATGCGCAAGTACCATCTACATTCACTTTCCTTTGAGAAAAGTTACTGTTAAAGAAAATCGAAGCACCTTTACTGCCCCAAAACGTGATTACAGACACAAAAAAAAAAAAAATAAAACAAAAAAAACACACATCATTGTAAAATCAATAGATTTTATCATTCCGTTCAGAATCTAAAAAAAAAAGGTTGCATAGATATTATACATATAAAATATAGTTGTCCAATTCATGGTTTTCAACTTATTTTGAAGACTCCAAAATAATTTATCAAAGAAATATTAAATTATATAATACATAAAGATTCGGACTATTGTATTACGTGTAGGTGTGGCTAAGGGTGCTGTTACCACAATATAAGTCTTCCGCCAATCTTGTTACTTACTTTGACTATTTATAGTGCTTATACAACACATTTTTACTCACTACCTATACATAGGTACATATACATAATATAGGTATTTGCATGAATGGTAAATTTTTGAATTTTTCTTCGAATAAAACAAAATATATTATGCGTCATGTATTATAGTGTATATATACGGTGAATCGGGACATATTTGACTCTGCATACCCCTAACAAAAATGCCTATGAAGCAGGCATATTATAATATAATAGTACATATTATGTTATATCGCTCGTACAAAAAAAATTACATTCACGCGTGTAAACAATCGAATTCCATCAAAAATATTCCCTATTGATGCACTTTATAAACTGCATGAGCATTATTTAGTATTATTTTCAAAATAATTACGTTTTTGTTTTTTGTTTTTGTCAACACGCCATTCTCCGAAAACGAATAACGGTCTACGCTTTGGTAAAACTACGGCATACGTAGTTTCGTTTTTATTCATATAATTATTTCGGGCATTATTGTATAATATGTAACGAGTATTTCACACCTTTTTCACGTAAAATATATTTTTTCCGATCCAAACTAACTATGCACATATTATATACATTCGGCAGCTTATGGAATGAAACCTAAACGGAAAACACGATGGTTCTACTGATTTCTTGCTTATATACACACAATTTTATCCACGTCCGTGTTTATTTCGTGTAGTACGTCTGCTGCAGTTACGCTGTGCGTCTTTATAACTGCAAGTGGTCGACGAAAACCACGATGACGTGTAATCTGTGTGCATATTCAATATTATTTCAAAACGGTATTTTTACATAAATGCACACGTAGAACGCATCGTGATTATCAGCTATAATATAAACGCTACCTAGTTTGGAATAACACGTTATTAATACACTGCCACTCGGACCTCGTTTTCGGGGTAGGCCGCATACCATAACTGGAACCTGATTGAAATCGTTTTTTGCACGCGTGAAGTAGTTGTATAGTCGACGCACGAGTTCGTTTCTGTAGTCGATCCGAAAGATATTACACGTACCATTATAAATTAGGTACTATAGCCGACTTTGCACAGGACAGACTTGGCTGGGCATAGTTTTTAATGAAATACTACCGTTATATTATTTAGAGCCTAATCATGTTTTGTTAGCCCCAAGTTACCTATTATCAGCTATATACTTAAAAAAAGAACCTATACATTTCCCGTTGTCAGCCCGGTGTCATTCCATAACTCAAGGACGCCATTACCGATTTGTCTAATTTTGTTTTTCACATATTGGCAAAATTAATAAGCTTAATCTTAATTTTCTTCCGATCAAATTTCTTACCCTATTTTTAAATATTTACTCTTTCAACAAATCTAACCTATTAACTCTTTTATTTTTTTTAGAAAGAACAAAATTGGAACATAAATACAACCTCCCCCTCTCCCTCTTTCAGACAAAAAAAAAAATTAAAAACCGGATGACGTAGTGACACTCAGTAGAATATTTGAAATAAATTTGTGAAAAAAAAATTGGAATAAAGGTAAATAGTATCGCCAAAAAAGCCTGCTCTTTGTATAATATATGTAATATGTATTACGATTAAGGATAATATATCTTTAATCGTGATGTGTATTATCGATAAATTTCTTGGAACAACTGATACTTAAACGCGGAAATCAAATACATAATTTAACGGACAACTTCACATAGCCCCCACAAGTCACCCTTTAATTCCAAATTTTATATCAAACGATGTGCTTTTATTTGTGAAAATTAGCGAGGCCATTTTCAAAATGTGCGAGTCCATCCTTTACTCTCAAATCCCATTTCCAACCATTAAGTTAGCTCCCCCCTCCCCAAGTCACCCTAGAACTCGCAGTCTCGCCAATAACTCAAAAAATATTAGTGTAGATTTTGAGTAGATCCGACAAAGTGGGGGAGCTAACTTCACGTATATTACATAAGCACCACTAAAATCTAAATTCCAAAAAATATTTCTACCAACAATATTGTTGTTCCATTTGTATACGTTTCGTACTTTCAACATTTATTGAACACACCATCCTAAAAAAGCTAAAATTCAATTTCAATACAACGGTGCTAATATGTATAACATTACCTCAGCACCGCACATTTGTACGTAATCGTCGTATCGACTTCAAAAATGGTACCAACAGTTATTCCATTTGTACATAATATCTGTATACATTTTTGATTATAATTTCGACATTCATACACCTTCATACCACCTACGTTATATGGACGTTTAAAACCGTACAGTTGCCGAGAAGAAGTGTCTGAACGGTATTCTTAATAACACTGATGCAGGTCAGATTTGCATTTTGTCCGCATTGGCGTGCAGCCGCAGAGATCCGCCAATGAATAATATGTGGAAATCGTTTGTAATACATAATAATTATTACCTATACGAGTATACAACTAGAAAAACGGGAACTATAACCGATGTTTGCATAATTGCATTGATCCGGTTTAGCGTTAATTGGGTATGTTTATAAAAACTGTAAGTGGTAAACGTATTTGCGTGTATATATATATATAAAATAATAATATAGGCACTGTATACAGGTACTCTGGGGTAGATGAAAAATATCGATTAAATCGAACCGCAAATTGATTATAATCCGCGAACAAGCAACGCGTACATGCATCAAATAAAATAATCGCTTGGAATGGGTACGGCCGTACTGGAAGGGTCTTTAATACGTACATGAGGTAAGTATATGATGTAAATTGCAAGTACACGATCGACAAAGATATGAACGTATTTACAATGTTAATTAGTAAAAACCGGCGTGGTAAAAATTCAAGCATATTATTTATGTACAGTACGAAAATGCGACGAATTTATGGCTGTCCAACGGGTTCTCGAACGAACCGATGGTGACGTGAAAACCCCGTTAGGAAGGTCGTAAAACAGTAAGACTATAAAAAAAATAATAATAATAATAAGGGAAAAAACGAGTTTCGTCTATATTATATGTATATACATACACACGTAATGATGTTCTACTCGACGCGTATATTATAGTCGTCCGGCGTAGCGTTGCGACGTAAGATCATGTTCTCCGCCCGCGTATATAACAGGCGTAATATAAAATTCCAAAATATAATATACGAGAGAGAGAGAAAGAGAGAGTGAGAGAGAAGAGAAAATCTTTAAAAAATATATCACGACGACAACGGCGGCGGTGCAGCGTGAACGGAGACGAACTTGGAAAATACAATATATATATATATATATATACCCGCGTATAGAGTCGTGTCAGGCGGTACCCAGGGTCTTTGTCAACGCACGCTCGTCGTGCCAGTGACTCGTAGAATATACTCGTATAATTATATTATATACGCGCCACACACAACGAATACAATACATGTGCGCGTATATTATCTCAAAAAATAGGTACCTAATGTAATTGGTAGTATTTTTTTTTTTTTTTTTTATATTATTTTTTTTCGGCAAGTCGGGAATGAAAAACAACGATGATATCGGACGTATATATATTATATTTTTCACGTTCTCCGTAATTATACGTGTGGTCATTAACGTGTCATAACGAGCGTGCGCCGTTTTTGTACACACGCGCTGGTGCAAAGTAATTATATTATACCATTATATATAGTATAATATTATATTATATATTTTTATATTATTTATTTATATGGTATAAATTTTATGTATAATTAAACCATAAAAAATTTGAAAATACGCCATTTAAAGATACAACTATACATACCGTCCATACTGTCAAACGCTGCAGTTTGTGAAGAAATATAAAATACAATATATTATAACAGTTGATTTACCAATATCGTTGAAATAAATATTGGCCAATTTACATGATTGATATTTTAATATTTTCCTTAAGACAATCAGCTCATTAAAACATTTAAATTTTTATTTTTTTTGTTAATATTTACACACATCTCCTCTATTACCATGACCGTATATTAATGACGAAAATTGCCATATAGAAAAACACGAGTATAATTATGTACTTGCACTTATACATATATAAATTTATGCACCGCCGTATTATGGTTTCACCTTGTTTAGAATATGTTTCCGCGTCTAGCTACAGTCGACGTTCTTTTCATATAACGACATGTACATAAAACCTAATAATATAATTGCATCTCCCCCGGATTCTTTCTAACGCATTTTTCAGAATTCAAATCGGTGATATGTGAGATAATCAAGAGACTCTCGGTTTTTTTTTTATGATCTGGTGCCGAGCAGAGTGTCTCTGAGAAATTAATACCTTCATAGTTCATACACATAGCTTACGAATCACTGCACTACTATACATTAACGGATTTACAATTGAACAAAGTATAAGTAATTTTGGAAGGCAAAGTGTGTGTTATTTTAAATTACCTGTAGCGACCACGGGAGGCAACCACTACATTACGAGATAGTCGAATTGCACTTGGGTTGAAAAAAGGTAATCGTCAAACTGCACTCGGGTAAAAACCCAAATCAGGTAGTTATCGAACTGCACTCGCTCAAAAAAAAGAGTTACAAGTTGAACGTGTATAGTAAAAACCCGTTAAAAATATTACGAATCTTATGTTTACGAACGCTACGGCGGGCGTACTATTTTATAGCATTATATATATTAGTTCGTTTATGCCATTTAGATAATAACGCAGATAACCAATATAATATTGACAATAATTAAATTTAATGATTTTTAAAAAAAAAATTTAAAAAAAAATGTATAATAATAATAATATGTAAATTATATAATATAATATAATATAATATAATATAATATAATAGTTATAATGTATAAATATATAATTAACATAATGTGATGTATAAAACAATCATTTTTAACCACGCCAATGATTAAAATCATTGTCAGTCCTAAGCCTGTAAGTAGGAAGGAAAATGAGTGTTTACTAAATGTTTAACTCCTTCATATGTATGATAATTTTGCTTTAACATTAACCTTTTCCAGGGTTGAAAGCAAATTGCCTTTGAAAATTGGTGTATTTTTAGAGGAAACTAATATGCACCGCCATTATACACGGCGCTAAGTCCGTCCTCAGTATTGTGTCGTCTCGCTAAACACGACTTGATCAAATGCAAAATCATAGCGAAATCATAGTACAATAATAACAACACTGTACGTGTATTCCATCATTTCCGTCTAAAAATCTTTAAATCTGCTATTCGTTATGCCTATACACATAAATATATAATACACACAATAGCAGCTGATCTTCGACATTCATTGGACTACCCGGTAGTAATAATAATAATAATAATAATGATGGTGACATTACTTTCAGGCTCTAATATTTTATTCAGTCATGTACATTTCGACGGGTATATAACTCGTTCAGAAATTTATAACATTGTTCATAACAAACACAAGATCAAACAATCTATGTGTACAATACCTTTATATTGGTATTTGAGTGAACCAGTTAAAAACATCTTTCCTGATGGATTTATCAACTGCCACTTCTATGAATATGAACACAATGAAAAATACATCAACGTACGTCACCGCCATGTGTTTGAATCTAAATTCAATAATAATATAAACACGAATATGGTCGATTTCTGGAACGTTTGACAGAACAGGTGTGGCAATCGTTTTAAAAAGGGAAATATTATGTACCTACATGGGTCCCACAATCGTTACAATGTATAAAATAGCAGGAGAAGGCATTTATAGAGTCACGGGAAACGAGGTAATTAAGCTGCAAGTATATTATAATGTTATCGTCGACGGTCGATGTACTACACAGCACTCAATAGGGGTAGGAAGGGAAATATGCGTTGGGGACGGGGCCTATGGACCTGGTCAAGTAGTTTATAAGAGACCTCGAAGTGCACCCGGGACCGCTAAGCTGCACAGAGAAGCTCGCATGAAGAACGGAAGGAGCTGCAATTATAGCGAGGCGATTAACTACAAGCAGTTCATTATATTAGAATAAGAGAGCGTGTATGCGCAATATGCTAAGTCATTAAAATGTTAAATATTGCAGGTGCACACACACACACGCACGCACGCACGCATGCACTCTACATATTTTAAGTTGTTTTTGGGAGAACCATCTATTTGATCTCTATATTGATTATTGAACTGTATATGATGGCGTTTAGATTCGATCACGCGTAACTATAACCCCAGCTCCGTGATGTTTATGATTCGATTATAAATCTATTGGAAAAATCTTATGAAAAATCATCCTCTTCCACGCGAGTGACAATACATATTATATAATATTATAAAACGTACTATGTATTAGAATTAATACATTTAGGATGTAGGAATTTAATACTATATTATAATATGTCGCACAACATTACAACAATCGACAAATAACAGTATGACGTGTTTGAAATCTTTTGGTTCGATCAATTTAGTATACATTTTATCATTATAATTATATTACACTATACGTTTCCTTCGACGTCGTTTTATAGATAATAATAATTACTTTAAACGGTTGAATCAACTTTAACATATTATACGCGGCATGTGTACGCCGTACGACTTATAATATATTATAATATGTGATGTGTTCGGCAACAAAAAAAACAAAAAAAAACTAAATGTACACATCAACATCATATAGATAACATAATTTTAAGACATTTTATAACTGGATAATATTAACATTTAAAATACAACAACCGTACGATGTTATTATGTTTCAATTCATATAATAATTAGTCGGCCGATGTTATTATAACCAATATTATCGTTTGCACTTTGATACATGCATACTGTATAATCATACTGATATAAAAAGAGTTTATAATTTTTATTATATCAGTCATCAGTGGGCCTTAATAGTTTTCAATATGCCGTATTCCAATGTGAATGGCTATGTAGTATGTATACTGGATGGGACGTTTATTGCGGACGTTGACATATTTCAAATACCTTAGGATATAATAAGCCATAATACCTTAAATTCTTGACGCTCAAATTCACTTCTATGTATTCACCTGCGTACGAAGAGAAACGATCATGTTACCATGATATTACACTAATTATATTATTATCAGCTTTTATATTAAAAACACGAATGCTAGGTTGAAGAACTATCGAAATTTATACACTTATACACTTTGTCAACAAAGTTTATGGTAAACGAATAAACATTTTCAATAGGTTAAGGTAAGTTATATTATTAGGACATATGTAATATGCGTGTATAAAACTAAAAGCTCTTTAGTTTTCATTTGATTTGATTTCCTTCAATAGTATTGTAGTATAAGTGGTCAATGCGTGTACAGTTTTCAATGAAACGTTGAATATAACGGAAAAATAAAGGAAATCAATAGTGGATGCGAGTGGACCTCATCGTGTATCAATAATAATTGTTCTCACCTAGGACAATTTAATGCACATAAGTTGTATAACTCCTACGGATTGACCAATTATTTCAACTTAAATGGTTGAATTATGTCATGTAAAAATGTTGTTTCAAATTATTTTGGGCATAATTTCGTTGGTAAGGAAATAAGGGTATTTATTTATTTTTTGTTTTAGTTTTGAACACTGCAAGAATGAATTGTAAATATAAAAGCTATCAAACATGAATTGAAATTATTATGTGATTTGAAAATGTCCAGACCAAATAATTTCTAATAATATATGTGAATCGATTTATATAATATGGTTATAATGCGATAATACATAAATAATGTAATTATAATAACATTATTATGTACTATCGCATTATACACAATGTATAATAATTAATAACTTATTAAACATTATGTATATGCTTATAAACACTATAATAATATCACTTTCGGGGCAATCGAAGATGTTGTCAATTATTAATATATTATAATAGTAATATCTATACGTTTCACTGATTACTGTATTATTAATAACGGGATACACTATAATCATTTATAGTATTATTATATTATATTTACTCGTTCATACGTTAAGAGAATGAGAGAAAAATAGCTGTGCAGGCACACGATTATATAATACATACGTACTGCTGAGTAACGGTGAGATTATCAATAAAAATTGAACAAAAATGAGTTAAGGAGTATACACCAAAACAATGATACCACGGAAGAGATTGTTTTTTTTGGCGGGTAACAACAGTTTACGTCGGTGAAACTACGTTTATCGAATAAGACATAATAAAATTACGCGCGTGTTCAAGGTGATTTATGAGACGTACGATGAAAAGTTCTCATCGCGGACGAAATGAAATTCACGCGACGCGCGAAAAAGTTCACGACGGAAATAATAATAATAACAACAACAATAATGGTTAATAACAATCTTTGATCGATGCCGATAGAACACGACGATAGTTGGAATGAAGAGGCCAACCTTTAAAAAAAAGGACTCGTATACATAAACCACCTCTGCCGCGCCCGAACGTACCAGTCATCAAACCCGGTATCGATGTTGATAGGTTATTTATATTTAACTCAAATGTATATCAACAGGTGTAGGAAAATTGAATGCTTTATACTACACCATATCTGTACTTAGGTAAGCATTTATAGTGATATACTGAAACTCTGAAACAAGTTATAGGAAAGCCCACTGTACGACTCTATGTGTCAAATCTTAGTTTCTGTGTCTAAACGTATTTTTAACAATATAAATTATAAACCTAAATATACGTTTCCAACTATTTAAAAAGCAAGTAATAACTTATGAATGATATAGTCCATGATAATGAATGGAAATCTATATAAATTCATTAATGCCTTAATCTACAAATAATGTATTCATACTTCGGTCTCTATGTTTGTTTTTATTTTTATTTATTTCTAACACTGGCTATATAGTATGATATAATATAATTGAATAAAATAGTATCATTAATCGCATACAACATGCGTGTATGCTGCGGCGTATATAATATAACTATAACGGACGGACACTGGACACGATTTATAAAGATGTATAGAGATTTAAGAATGTCTAGAAACCTGAAACGGCTGAAACAATACATTTCTACGTGTCCGATTTGATTAGTTCTTTGCGCTTGTCGGGGAAATTATTCTAGAAGAACCTCCTCCCCACCTCCACTCCAACTGCAGTATAATATGCCACGGACGCCGTAGAATATTATACACTATGTCATAATAAATAGTGCAGTCAGTGGTGCGTGTACTGTATATTATTGTTGTCGCTTTACCACGACGGGACGTTGTTAGAAACGTATCGGTGACGATATTATGATGAACTTGTCATCGGAGTAATGTCATCGGAGAGTAAAATATAGTTACATTTTATAACCACGTCGATCGGATTCTCTATACAAGAAAAATTCTGCAGGTCTGCAGCTTTCGTTGCTGCCGCGCACAACCACAGCGTTTAACGTAAAACGGAGGAAGACCGTAGTACATGCATATTATGTAAACAAAAAACAGTTACCTGCATGGTACAAATATATTATATAGGTGACGTTCAGGAGGAATCGTCTATAAGTGGAAGATCGTGATCGCGTCGCACAATAACATTATAAAATACGTCATATTATTATTATTTTTATATTCTGAATCGGTTCCAAGTGCACACCGGCGGCACGATTTACCTACAGTATATCCTGTCTATTTGTGGCCGGTAGGTGCGCCACTGATGCACGAGATCACTGGATATGACGCACGAATACAAGGCCGGTCTAAGGGAACTATGCACCCTCTCTAGTTCAGGTTAAGTATTTTTTACCTGAGAGTTGGAGTAAAAAAACAAATTGTTTTAATTAATTTTATATTGTTGAAATAAATCTAAAGTAAAGTCATTTTTATAATAATGATATATATATATATATATATATATAAAAGAGGTATATTTGCATTTAAATAGTCTCCATGTTTTTATATTGAACATTTTCATGCTTTAATCTCTGCAAATTCATTTATCAATATTGTCCAATCGAAATTTTTCGCAATATCATTTTCGATAAGATTGCAAGTGATGGCAATTTTGCATAGTTGGCATTACATATATCTTGATTAGCTTAAGTTTCGAAAAATTACGGTTACTACTATAACAAGTATTGTCATAAGAAACATGAGTGCGATTCACATATTCGAAAAAATTTCTTTTGTGTCAGTATCCAATATATATTGTATAAGACCTCTTTTAGTGTTTTATATTCTACTGTTAAAATTTGTCGAAGATGCGTATTAATTCATTTATGTGAGATCATAATTAAGACCTTATTTCTAATCTTCTAACAATATTAGATGAAAATTCAAGTGATAAGTAAGTTCTGTTTTTTCTGGTAACTAATCAAATTAATACAAAAATCCCCAAATGCCCTATGGGATTTTTGCAGTTGTTCACAACGGTCTTGTTGATAACTTTATTCAAATTATTAAAAAAAATTTGAATACAAAAACTTTTATTATAAACTAATATCTGAGCTCTGAAATCACCCATGATACATCGGTGCTCTTGGCGGTCACCCAGATCACCCCCCCCCCTCCTTAAGACCAGTCCTGTACGAATATGATAATTTCAAAAAACGTTAGCGAAAATATTTTCAAATACATATTGTACAATAAAGTTGGTGTAGTGCAGCGTAGTATTACATATCTATACATGTGCAGGTATACTTTACCTACAGCTGATATAAATCGACTCGGTGCACAGTAACGACAGTCCAATGCGCTGAACTGTGTAAGTACTGCATTTATGTATCGTGCGAAGTATTTTTGGAAACGCTGTATTTCTACCTATTACAATATAATATGTTTTACAAACGTGTGTTTTAAGAACATACCAGAATATATTAGAATGTTGTATGACATACACCTTTGTATTCACCAAGCGACCCAACTATATGATATTAATGCTATTTTTATTTTTCGGTCTAATGGGAAAATGCCAAAATTTTTTCTTTAAACAGATCCGTGACGAAGGGTCTTTGAGAGAATTCGGTGACCGGCATGTAGAAAGAATTGAGTTGTACACAAATTGCCCGAAAAAGTGAATTTGATGGGGAAATATTATTTTTACAGTATTTTGAGATGCGTATACTTTGAAACCGTATGTATGCACATTCAAATCGCACGTATAACCCAATCGTACTACGCCGATTATAAAACAAATTGCGCACTATAAATATTGGCGGAAAAAAAATTATTTGGTTTGGGCTGGAAAAAATTATACGCGTTTAAGCGTATAGTATAGTGTCACTTTCTTCAGTCCAGCGGTATCATGAATAAAAAATCGATCAACGATGTTATCCCTATAGGTATATTATACTACCGTTTATTTAGTCATCTGCAATATCGAAGATTCTCGTCAACGAGAATAAGCTTCTTTTTAAAAGGGTTTATACACTTAACATGTTTTTTTTTTTGTGATTTCATTTAAAAGTAATAAAATAAAATAAATAGACTTTAAAACGAGTCAAAATAATTACTTAATTTACCTATTAACAAAATTAATTCAAACAAATTAATATTATTGCCTTTTGACGATCTCCGAACGCTTGCAAGAAATACATGTGTCCGACAGTCAAAAACAATATTATACGAAAAAAATTACAAATAAATTAATTTTTGTCCAAACATTTTGACTGTATTGTTTGAAACAAAAACATCGGTATGGGAAAAATTGAAGGAAGTTAAATTATATGTTTTAAAAAGTATGAAACAGCATGTAAAAGTATTAAATAGGTATGCCCTAAAAACAAAAAGTACTCAAAATATACATTTATAATTTATATGCAAAATAAAATTTCAAAACTAGCTTAGTGGAAGCATAAAACTTATATTTTGTTTCGTTCTCTGCTATTTTTATAATTGTGCAAAACAAATATGCAAATGATACAAGTCCTCTGCCTTATTTATGATGTATAAAAATTAAAAACCGTACTTGTAATTCCTAAAATGTTTTGACATGAAATTTCACTATGGGCAATGCCCCAGGTTCCTCCTTCCCCCATTTCCCCCCTATATATGCCACTGCCGAGTACAGGTGATCACAGCAGTTATGATACGGGCTTGACACGACGACGCCCTGCACGTACCCCGCATGCTGACAACAAATGACGGCGGTGTAATAAGACTGACGTTTTTCATCAAGCGGATGATGTACGAGCGTACATACACAAGGAAACGTATATTATTTATAGTGGCCGTGCGAGAAAACCGCGCGAAACGAGTTCATAATAATAATAATAATATATTGTTCCGAACACCAGCGCGTGCTCGTAACTCATATTTTTATCATCACGATATATAATATTATATGTATACGGTTTATTATATTAGGTGTATAATATTATATATAAACTGTTACTATTACGACGTCGTCTTCATGATATTTTGCCAAGTCGGCGGGCGGCTGCCGCGTCAAAAGGCAGCAACAGATTTTTATCGAAGGAAATCATGACGACGACTCCGCAACAGTTCATACCATCCAGCCGCACTGCCGCCGTCCGAGATGCTCGTGACTTAAGCTTAAACGAGGGAATCTGTAAATTCGAAGGGAAAAACTACGTGACGGGGTTTTTAAGGTTATTTTTCGTTCTGCAATTTATCACGCTCGTGTACTCTGTAATAATGCGATAAACAGCAGCAGTTTTCAAATAATATCTTTTTTTTTAAGACAACTATAAGACAAATGTCTACACTTTAATCTTTACAATCATCGCAACTCCTTGATTTCAGAATTATCCATCAGCACTATTTCAGATGACCTAAGAAGACATCCAAAACGAATACCTACTTGGTAGTTGGTGTCGCTACGTATCTTTTAATCTAAAATCCTGATATTTTCTCTTTGTGTTATTGCTAAAATCATTTTCTCCTTTCCTAACTTGTTAACATCTCAAATCTAAATAAAATATTTGAAAATAAAAAAATATCTTGTCCCTAATTGCCTCCTACAATAGGTGGGCGTCAGTCGTTTCCGCCAAAAAACTCGATTTTTGTTTCCGCCAATTATCGTTTCCGCCAAAACGAAAAAGGTTAAATTTTCATTTCCGTCAAATTTATTTCTACCTAACTGTCTAAATTTTAGTTTAAGAACCATTTAGAGTTACCCAGGGGCCACCACGAGGAGGCGGTTCTCATTGACCCCCAAAAAATTGTTTGACTTAATTTTCAGATTAAAGTTTGTGTTAATTTAATTTGTGTTACATTATGTGTAAACATATTTCAATTTATAGTAAATCTATTAATTACTATATTATATTAATGAGGTATTTATTATTATTTTAAATAGTTGTTGCATACCTTTTTAAAAAATTTTGTTCTTGAAATAATTTTATTTTTGTATTCATCTATTGCGTTTGTTGTATTTATCAATCGTTTTTTTATATTATTTCTTACAGGTTTTTGCATACCTAAGTTGCAACTGTTGATTTGGATGTATACGTTGTTTTGAACATTCGAAATCAAAATTTTTAAAAATATATTAATATGTGGATGTGATTTATAAAATTGTTCATTAAAATGTGCGTGAAAAGATTCACAATTATTTGTTGTTCTGGATAAACTCGCACTACAATTAGACCATATTGTTGGGGGAAACACACTATTTTCAGAGATGTAGTTGTCAGTTAAATAATCAGCAAATTTATAATATGCTGACTTTTCTGGTATTGTAGACATAAAATCTTCTACAAATGATTCTGAAACTTCTTGAGGATCTCAAAATGTTAATCCAAATATTGTCCTTAGCCACCCATTTTCTTTATATTCTGTACTAAGTCCTAATTTTTGAATTTTACGATACCACGCTTGAGTTAAATGAAAACAGCAGCCAATAAGATTAGCTAAAGGCCAAATCGATGGTCAATAGCACTATACAGACAGACTAGGGGTTCTCAAACTCCAGCTCAATGATATTGGTAGAAATAGATTTGGCGGAAATGAAAATTGAACCTTTTTCGTTTTGGCGGAAACCATAATTGGCGAAAATGAAAATCGAGTATTTTGGCGGAAACGATGACCTCCCCTATAGGTAATGTGGTTCCTTCAAGCGTCTTTGTTATACTACCATCAGTCATCACATACGTAAACAATAACTACAGATTGTGTATTTCTCAATAAATGTCGAAAAAAATACAGCCCGAGCCATTAGCCCCGTATGCTTGTTGTATCGTATATAGTAGGCGTGTACAGTAGGATTAACATGTATTGAAACAGTTGTATGTAAAACTCGTGTTTGGAACAGTAACTATAGATTGGAGAGGTTTCTGTCCGGACGATGGTCAGCGAAACCATTGACGACCGGATTCGGACTGGTGACCATTGTAGCTTGAAATTGGCATTCGTGATAGATGGAGAGCCTCATGAATTTTCATGGGCTCTGCAAACGAACATTTTGAGAACTATTGAACTATGTACATTGCAGTGAATGCGAAACTATCGTGCGTCTGATGTACCGGAATATATTGAACGCATTATACAGAAAACAAAAACACGAATAGTATCCCACCGACCTTAGAGTGACCGGACGATGCGTATTGTTTTCTAATCGTATTCAAACCCCGTGAAAAATTGATTTCAGATTATTTGTTTTAATTAAAATAAAGCTCAAAATTGATGTTGAAAATTATTCGTGTTTTCATATGCAAATTTGGCAAATTCCTCGGAAAAATTAATTAAATTCAGTAATTCGTATCTAAAGTGGATATAAGTTAAGAATTCTATCATTGACCTTGTTTTCCACATTGACAAACATTATATAAACGAAAAGAAAGATTACCAAATTCACATAACGTACATAACTACATATTAAGTACCTATATAATATACGCTTGATTGACAACGCAAATAAATAAAACAACTTAATAACGTGTCTGTACCTACACATTCTGAAATCACATGATAGCACTGAGATTTACTATATCATATAAATGGCCATAAATTTATGAAAAATCACATCATCTTTAAAAATAAAATAAATAATGTGCCAAATCAGAATTTTCTTTTATTTTAGTTTATTTCTATTCTGCTAAATATTATAATAAAATTATCCATTTGTTGTAACAAATTTCATATTACATATAGCCAATAAATAATTACAATATATTCATACAATTATATAAATGTTGAGGTATCATATTATGTCAATCATCCGGATAAGCAAATGCTTATCCGGATCACCCTTGACATTAATATTAGTCCGGATACTCGGCGTACTGACATCCAAACGAACATTATTCGTACAGGCTGCGTTTTGTTATTATTATTGTACATTTATACGCGCATTTATGTAACTGCGGCAGCGTACTACATAATATTATTATCGACTATACGACCGGATCGCGTGCGTTAAACGCGTATAATAAACACGGTAACGTCATGATAGTGTATTATGATTACCAGTGTGTATACCTTATATACAATATAAAATACCTTACAAGCGCCGGGCACGTGATGTGTGGTTTACGCGTGTTCGTCCATGGCAAAGTCCGATAAAATACACGACGAAAACGCGATATATCGTTATAATACAATATTATTATATTTCCGCAAACGCGTTTTTCGTCGCGTACAACCGATATACTGTTATAATAATATGTAAATGTACTACACAATACACGTCGCACGTACCTCTCGGCGTGTACAACACCTATATGTCCTATATATTATGCATAATCACATGATAACGATGATGATGAATGATGATAATATAATATGTGTAGTAGTCCGTGCGCCATATTCCGCGAGGCGTTTATTTATAAATTATATATATTCTCGCAGTCACTTTTGATCGTTGTGCAGCGCAAAACACACACACACACACACACACACACACACACACACACACACACACACACACACACACACACACACACACACACACACACACACACACACACACACACACACACACACACACACACACACAAACACACACACACACACACACACACACACACACACACACACACACACACACACACACACACACACACACACACACACACACACACACACACACACACACACACACACACACACACACACACACACACATACACATACACACTGGTTTGTTTGAGAACGGTCCAAGGTTTTCTGACTTTTAGGCTTTGCAGGTCAGTTTTGTGTATAATTATAATGTTTTAATTATTCCCTCGGCCGAGTAAAGCACTGCGCGCACACACGAGTTTAAAATACGAAATACACGGGTCTAGACGTACACGCTTGTGAATGTTTATACATGTCATGTATGTCATGTGTGTGTTCTGACCTCATGACCTATTTAGAAATCAGAAGTAGTCATTGGACGCAGTAGTGTGCACACCCGCCAGATAACTTCGACGACTATAATAATATAATAGTATCGACGACGACGCGCGTAAAAAATTTACGTACCTACGTAATACGTATCCATTCATGAGTTTATAAGTCGCGGGAAGAATCGTGTCCGTAACATTATTATTAGAATATTATTACGTTCTGATCCATAATACGGGTTTATTGAAACAAATCATAGCCGTTTATGAAAAACACGTTTTACTATCGAAAATTCGCGTGTGTTTCAATAGTATAATTTATAGTAGCCAGAAGTAGGTGTAGCTTATTTGTCTGTATTTGATGCTTTTCACAAGAATTTTTCGCCATAATATATACTAAACCACGAATATATTTGAAACATCAAAAAAAAAAAAAACTATACCGGCTAGCCACACTATATAATATGTACGAATAAAAAGGTTGTACACCCTTTGTCCTTGAGATGTTTGAGAAATGAAATACCTTCTCTGCATTCCGAATCCCTGCATGCGCTCTATATATGCCCTATATGCATGCACTTTTTTTTATGATTATATCGATTAAATTAAACCCTTTTCGTTCGTTCATTTAAATACATGTAATTGCGCGAATGGTGGGAAATGTATTGATAAACCGTGATCCATATTATTGTATAATATTATAGTTATATTTCTCGGATTAAAAATGTTAGCCTAATAAAAATTAGGTCAACACGTGTTTCATCACTGACGCGCCGCAAAACATCATAATTATATTATATACTCCCGGCATGTGGTTTTACATGCACTTACCGATACATACAAATTATAAAACGCACATAAACTTTCCGTCGATAACGGTTTTTTTTCTTCATCTTCGAACCGTAGGTAATCCCATTGTATATTCTTGTGACGCGTTTCACCTTTTACGCGTGCCCTTTGCAGCGCTTTCCGCGTCTTTACGTGTATTGGTCGTTATCGACACGAAATGGAGTAACTAACCGCGTACCTAAATATATAATTATTATAGTGTGCACGCGAATAAACCAAAAAATAAATAAACCGTACAGCGCAGGACAAACGGTAAATATATTATTATAAAAGTTGAAATCGACGCCTAACTATAGTACTGCAACACGCACTGTATCTGTGCCGCCGCCGGTGCAAATACATGTGCACGCGCACGACGACGGTGTTTGACCATTAATTTTTTTTCCCGCAGTACATCGCATTATCAAATTACGATCGCTCGTCGAACATTGTATTATTTGTATTAAGTGTACATATACGTATTATATTATATCGTTAATAGAGTGTGCGCTTCCGGCACACGGTTTGTTTTTATTTGTTCTACTAACCAATTTCGAAATCGATGTATATATCATATAAGCGTAACTACACCGTACGTAATATTATTATAATAACGGTCGCGGCAACTGCAACAATTTTATGCAGTGATTCCACGATCCACGCACTGTTTTGTTGTACAATAATATTGCAATCTTAAACACCAAGTAGAGGTACCTATATAGTTGCTTTACACGTACAAAACCTCGTCACGACCCAACTGCGGGAAACAGCGGATCGTCGACGATCGGAAAATATAATTTAACTTATCGTGCACATGCATCACCGCGGTGCATCAGATGCAGCTGTACATTATTTTACACAGGTATTATGCGCAACATCTAGCGTCGGTGATCATCGGCCGCAGTCCCGTAGTTCTCGTACATTAAAAACATATAATAATAATAATTGCACAAATAGCGTTTCGATACGAGTTCGATCTTCGATACTATATTATAGGTGGTCGTCGAACGTACAAAAGGTTATTACGACGCACGTATACGCGCGTAAGAAACCGTGGAATAAAATGGTACAAGCCCACTCGTGCCTACTAACGACTACACGTCGTCGTTGTCGTCGGTCGCAGTGAAAATCGAAATACGTCCTAAAGCCATAATAGTAATAATATTCTGCAACCGCGTAATTATATATTATATAATATATACTGTTTTATAGTGTACGGTTGTGTTATATATAGATTGTACATTATGGAAGTTGTATACCCAAACCGCAAACAGAATTTTCTTCTTCGAAAAACTACGCACAATAAACGATGATGCGTACCATGCATTAACATAACAAAATAGCTGTGTTCTACCGTGATTAAGTTGCAGTAGAATTGATTTTCATTATTAATTTTTTTTTTTTTTATGTATAATAGTTCTTGTTATAAAATACGCATATTCCGATTAACACGTATAAACATATATAGTATAATATAATACAGTACGTTTAGTCCACCATAGAACATTATCTCGTTTTTATCTGTGACAGATTTATTATAACATGACTTATTTTAAACCCAGCGACTATATAGGAATATTTACATAAGAATATTATACGTACGTGTATAATTTTATTCAGTGGTGTTTATGCGTTTCATATAATTTTATGTTTTAAAGAACTATATTTCTCGTATATATTGCACGACGCGTGATATAAAAGCTAAAACGCTTCAAGTAATTTTTTTTTCTTACGATAAAGTATTATTTGTTGAATAGGTACAGGTGCTCGAAAAAATTTGTAATTTTTCGATTATTCCTTCAGTTGCCAGTTTACGATATGATAACCACGGTGATGTTAAAAAATACTGCTAGAAAAAGAACACGATATGTTATTTAATATGAAATCGATTTTGTTTTACGATGTATTTTCACGTTCGGTATAAATAGCAAAATATACTTAAAGTTTCTCAAATCGTTAACGGTTTTATATGTTTCAAAAACGCGTGTACTATCCGCAGCCGCGGTATATGATACGCATTTAACGTAGGTATTATTGTAAAATAATATATTGAAAATCGTACATCGGCATTAATTTTACGCGCAAAACTATATACATATAGATAATCTGGACTAGATGTATAATATCATATGACGCACTCAGTGACCTACTCGAGGTTTGGACTATTAGGTAAAGTATTTCATGCGATTCGTGTGCCACCAACCTGAGGTGCGCACGTCAACTGTAAGTCTAACAGGTTTAGGGCATCTGATGAGCTACTATCGAACAAACTTCCCGTGTTTCTCTATACGTATAAACATCAACGTTTCATCCTCCGACGTTTTACACGTATTCACATACCTACGATATACTTTTATATCTATTATTGAGCGCACAACGGGTGAACCGGTCAACACGTAACGCGTATTCATCTATCAGCGATAGGTTAAGTGTTCGATACACGCAAAATTTTCTTCTACGCGTATATGATAATAATGTGACGTGTCGCGCGGCGGACCGGTCGTCGGAATAACTACACTGTGCGATGTGACATTTGGAAAGGTCAAACGTCTCTCCGGGAAAACGTGTTCTTTAGGACGAGCGACAACGTTTCTCACGGCGAAAAGGATTATATTTTTTGCTTCTCGAAACGTTCACATAATATACCCACGCATATACCGTCGAACATGCGCATAAATGCACGCGTTTATGCCGAAGTAATATCGGAATCAATATGATGTTGTTATACTACGTGCAACAGTAAGTTTTCAGTTTTTCGTACTGCACGCATAATAATTAATATTAAATAGAAAATATCCGTAGCCACTGGGCTACGCGTACTGTGCTTGTATTTTCTGCAAGTCAAATAACAACAGTTGTCGGTAAGTCATAGATACCCGTTTTATCTTGTGTTTGCTATGAACAATTTTATAAATTTCTTAACGAGTTACATATACCCGTAGAAATTTATAAGACTGAATACAATACTAGAGACTCAAAATAATGTTTATAATATATACAGTATAGGTATGCATTTATAAGATTTATAATAAATAATTAGTATCACTATGTTATGTATTTTTATATTTTTAATCATACGCTCTTGATTATAATACTAAAAGCCAGCTAGTTTTCGTTATAAAACTATGATTTTACTGGGCTAAGCCCTCTTCCTTCGTCAGGTTCGTGGAATTATTCGTACACCATAGTATGTAAAAAGAATATATTACTGAACCCGAAAATTATTCCCAAATATCAAAAATGTTGAAATATTAAATTTTAATTTAATCTTCATCCTGTATATTGTATGCAATAAGTAGTATTATTATACTGTAGTCTGTATTTTAGTAGATTAGTTATACATTTATGAAGAAAGCGAAAATTCTGAGATAACACTTTTCAATATGTGTGTATCTGTGTGTATAGCAGTTAGAAGTATAGCCATAGTGTTATTATGGAGATATTTTGAGATATTTTGTCCCGTTGACATACGTATCGTGCTTAAATTTGGTATACATATAACTCTTATGACTTAAGCATCCGCTAAGAAAGATTTTTCGAAAATTTTTCCCTAAGAGGGTGATATAGGAGTTGGAAATTTAAATTTATAAATAACGTGCAACGTAAATCACTTGATGAATCGGGCTGAAATTTGACGTAGACGTCCCCTAAAATATTAAAACATTTAAACAAATAATAAAAAAATTTCATCCAATATATTTTGGAGTAAAATGGGGTTAAGAACGGTAATACGAGCTTGATAAAAATCAGTAAAAAAAATTCCCATACCGTGAATCACAAATATTAATATAAATTAATATTTACCTTATATATACAATACATAATACAAATCATTCAAATATTTTAACCATTATTCCGAGCAATTAGACTTCAAAAGGAATTGCTTCCACTGCGAGTTGAACCCAAAATGAGTTGAACACTTATAATTATTTCCTTGGGAAATTCAGTTTGTATTGTATACACTGCGTGCGGACGCCAACGGTATAATAAACCTATTCTATACACGATGTTATTGATTATGCGTGAAAATAATTTTGGCTTTTGTGGATCCTATGCGGACGTAAGTTTTGATTACACACTTTCAAACTTCGTTTATATATATAGTACACGCATCTTGGCGGCTACGATGTTCTACAATTTTCAACGGGCTGACGCGTGAACGGTGTACGGTAAATTCGTGAAAGCCCGCGCGAGTCGACTCCGATCGTCTAATACTATATATATATATTATATATACATTTTATCCGTTTCTATTCCCTTTTTCTCTTGTCTCGGCACCGCCGTCGTCTTGGACCCCGATTTGTTCGTCGTCATCGCGTTATAAGTTTATAACTTATAATATAACATACTACTACTAGCAAACGATTTAATACGGAATTTCGTGCGCACAATAATACAGGTATATAACGAGATTATTTTTTTTTATGTATTTGCGTGGAGTCGGTCATCGTATGTAATACTATCATTGTGGGCACGTGAACACACAATATGGTAAAATTCGTTCGTTTGGATTGCCAACGCTCGTGCCAAGGTCAGTCGATGACGACGACTACGACGACCACGCCACGGAGCACGCGCAAACATTACGAACCTGCGAAAAACCGCTTCTCCGCCGTGATCATTATTATTATTGTTGTTGTTGTTATTAAAATTAAATTAATTGTACAAGCGTGCACGCTGTATGCACGCACGGTTGCCGAGCCGTTGTAGAAGCCGGCCGAAGTATACGCGCCGCGACTTGGAAATATCCGTCTACTGCCAACCGCCGGGCGAACACGTCGTCGCCGGCACCCGGGCCCCACCCGAACACAATTATATTACAACAAAAATAATATATAATAATATAATAATAATAATAATAATAATAATAATAATAATAATAATAATAATAATAATATCAAGTATTGATATTATTATCTGTTGTTGCACGCGGCGCATTCCGAGCCCACACGTTGTACGGACGTGTGCGCGCGTATGGTATATATAATGTATGCAATCGTGCATACAGCGCGTTTACAGTAAAACGTCGATTATCCGACGAAGTGATTTTGGTTTGTTCACTAGTAATAAAAAACGAAATTTAAATGTTGTTTTATAGTTAAAATGTTTTTACGTAACCACCTATTTGATAACCTATTTTAATGACTACAGACAACAAATTGTTCAACTAATTATTAACCCCCCCCCTCCCTTAAAAAAGTTATTTCACAGGTACGCTACTGCAGACTGCTACTGCTGTGCATTAATCTTCTCTTCTTTTACACTATATTATATATTATCTAAATTTCACCTCGGATGATTGAGATTTCATGTGACAGCGGTCGCGAATAAAGTATAGGGGTTCTCGTTTGGTTTTCAAAAGTTGACCGCCAAAAGAGAGATATCTATATGCATTTAAATCAAACAAATAATTCTGTATTTTAATTTTTATAAAACTTCATTATCATACATTTTTCTGTAATTTGCATATATATGAGAAAACCGCTGTCATATGCAATTCTGATCACCCGGTATGTATGTGAATGTATAATATATATATATATATATATATATATCTATATTCATTAATCATTATACATATATCGTCCACACGACGTCAATGTTTTGTGCAACATAAATTATTATAATGTTAATATATTATTCAACGTTTGTATAACCAATTCCAACTTAAAGAGTCACACAACATTTATGCAGACCTGACACGGATGCGTTGCATTACGGGCGTCGGGCTATATACGATATGCGTTAACCAAAATATTGTTTTTGATTTTCTGTCCACGATCGGGATCGAGCTGAGCTTTCAAATTCAAACGATAAGCTCCGAAATAACCAAACATGCATGCTAGGAACACGAAAACTCTTATGATCAAACCGCTATAACGATTAATCATAAACAAAGCACTTATTTATGTATAAAAATATGTTGAAACTAATTAGAAATATTGTATTCACGTAAAGCCAGCGTGGCGGAAGAGTAAAATCACGAACCTAACTTGGTTTTTCAAAGTTACCGGAAAAATGGTTTTCTTCGTTCAAGTCCCGGAGCGACCTCGTGACTCTTTCGATAAGTCGCTGGTCACGGATTTCTTCGTTCCGGTATTTGCCCCTGCTGACTAAGACTCGATTGGACTCATGCGTGTAATCCTCGATTTCTTATATTGTTTTGGATTTTTATACACCGACTCCTTCTCGCTACATAAACACATGTTCGGGTTTTTAATACATTTTAAACCTTTTAGTTTAAAATCTATACAACAGCAATGATCTCGCGTATAGTATAAAGATTTCTTTTGTTAAAAGAATCGTATATAAAAAAAATTCACTTACTCGGCGAATTGAATATTTTCCTAGTACTTGAGATTATAACAAAAAAAAAAAGTTGTTAAGAAATCCGAGTTTTCAATCAAAAATTTATTGCGTGCAAAATTTTACTATACATTTTCCATAGTATATATGTGTGTATATATATATAAATATATTATTTTTTGGTTATTTGAAGATTTCAATCAATACATTTTTACCACTTGAAAATAAGTTCACGGTTAATAAAATTTACCACAATACTTTTCTCTAACACTAAAAAAAATGACGAAAAAAATGGGTGGGCCTCGCTTTGCTGTACAGTTGGGGGTGGAGTGTACCTCGTTTATAGGATAGGTCATTATTACAATGGCTTTGTTAAATTTGAATGCAATGATAGATATCATTGTATACGAATAACGATTCTGAACGGAGTTAATATGTTTGTCTAAATTGTGTATATAATAATAGAGTATTTTATATTTAAATTGAATTATAATGCAATTTCGTTAAAATTTAAATATAAAATAGTCATAACATTTTTCCTCTTAAGTCTGGTAGAACTTTTAGATTCTAAACGGAGTGATGGAATCTATTGATTTTACAATGATGTGTGTTTTTTTTTTTAAATTTATTTTTGTGTTTAACGACAACTTTATTTGCAGTAAAAATGCTTCGATATGCTTATACAGCAACTTTTCTGAAAGGAAAGTGAATGTAGACGGTACTTGGGCAAGTCAAAATTACAACTTTTTCAATACTTTTTTCAAAAATTGAAAAAAACGATAAAAAAATTACGAAAAAACGGGAAATTTTACACAAAATCACGTTTTTACGAAATACATTTTTTTTAAATGCTCTAACTCAAAAACCAAAAATCGCAACAACTTGAAATTTTTACCAAATCTTTATATTGGCGTTTTCTATGTATGATTAGGTTTTCAAAGTATTTTGACATATTTTGACTTATTTATAGACAATTTAAATTTTTGATTTTTGTAAAAAATTTTTTTTAAAACATCTATAGAATTTAATTAGCTGGCCAAAAACTCTCGAAAATTTAATAAAAGATTTATAATAAGCTTAACTTATCTTTACTAGAAAATAACGGTGATCGTTTCACTCAAATTTTTTTCATAATCTCATAAAGCTCAAATTTGTATAAAATGTGTCAGAATTACTATAATTTGCAAGTTATTTTGTAGATAAAAATTCATAAAATTTTTTCTGTTTATACTTAAGGTTCAACATTTTGACACTAATTTGTCTATAAGCTAATCTTCAAAAATATATAAAAAAAATTTTACCGGACCAAAAGGAAAAAATTTTATGACCGTTTGAAATTTAAATTTTTACGAAATTGCATAAAATAGCGATTTATGGTCAAACGATTTTAAATATTTGTTAT
>JAIPRK010002208.1:14932-25543 GCA_025469195.1 Chaitophorus viminalis | reverse complement strand
TTATTATATACACATTTTAGACAAATATATTAACTCCGTTCAGAATCGTTATTCGTATACAATGATATCTATCATTACATTCAAATTTAACAAATCCATTGTAATAATGACCTATCCTATAAACGAGATACACTCCACCCCCAACTATACAGCAAAGCGAGGCCCACCCGTTCTTTTTATCAGTTTATTATTCAATCCGTGGTGGGTCTTGGGTCGCCATATTCTTCATCGTCTTTTAAATATACAGTCGACTCTCGATAATTCGAAGTTGACGGGACTGTTGAAAAACTTCGAATTACAGAGAGTTGAGAAAACATTTTTGTTTTTTATTATTGTAGGTACACTGTTAATTATTTCAGTAAATTAGGTGGTACATATTAGAGCTTTTTATTGTTTTAAATTAAATTATTATTATAAATAAAATAAAACTACTTTCGACTGACGGCTATCTACGACTCGAAAAGTTAAATTACGATATGACGATTAAGAAATAAAACGATATGGTTCTTCCAATAATAATTTTAGTTATCGTAAATAATAAAGTAAAATTCTACACGACTGTATAGTAAATTATTAACAAAAAGATTATAAGAATAGAGATAAAATACATTTGGTGAATAAACTTCGAATTACCGAAGGTTAGACGCATGAAACTTCGAATTGTCACGTGTTGGTCAGTGTTCCTAAGATTTAATTTCGAATTACCAAGTGTACTCGAATGAATAGGTTTTATTCGAATTACCGCGAGATTTTCAAGAGGACAAGCATTTACTTTGAATTATCGAGAGCCGACTGTATTTAAAAATAAGAATAAAAATAGAAATTTCATATACAGTGAATACGAAAATCAATCACCTAATACAACTTTTTTTATGGATACAACCATGTTAAACGATTATCTTTGTAAAATCCGGACAGATGTTTAAAATCCGGACGTATGGTATCCCTACCCTAAGCCCACCCGGATGTCCACCTATGTATCTACAGCCGTGACAGTGGCGAACTAGAGTTTTTATCTCGGATGCAAAAAAGTTAAGTACTGGTAGCGCTCTTCACGGATGTCAAGTAGAACTACTTAAATTTTATCACATAAACCTTATAATATAAATATATATATTATACATTTCTGAAATTAAATTAAAATATAGCATTAAGTGACTTAGGACTTTATCGGACATTTGTTAGGAACTTTCCGTATCCGTTGTCACTTTATCGTAGATCGTTACGCTAGGGCCCTGTAAAGATGTTTTTGTTACGCAACCATACTATCTGCAGTCGTGGATTTGCGTTTCATTATTTTAGATTCTGAACGGAGTGATGGAATCTATCGATTTTACAATAATGTTTTTTTTTTTTTTTTATGTTTTTTTTTTTAATTATAATTACGTGCTTCGTTCCGTATCCAGTATAATATCTTAATTCGTAGGTACACTAAACAGTACACCTATCGTCTATCGATCGGAGGATGAGGTGGCATGGCGGGCATATTAATCGCTGCAATATGATGTTGTTTTTATGCAGTGGTTTATTGCATTTGCCCTTGGGCTTTCCAATCTGGTTTTTAATGAAATTCATTTTATAAATAATATATACTCAGACACTCAGTACGTCAGAGATGCCTGTATGACATACACGTATTTAACCATCTGTGTTAACTGTTAAGACAAAAAAAAAAAAAACAATCAAACAGTGTCGTAATAATCGAAATGGACGTGCAATCAATTGTTGGGTTTCTAGTGAAAAGAACTGAGTTTATTACCTGTGCAATAACTTTTTTAGTCGTTGCGTTGTGGTGCCATTACAAATGGAATAACAGGAAATTCGAAAAATTGGCAGCTAAGCTCACAGGACCTCCGTCGTATCCGATCATAGGCACAGGGCTCCAATTCCTCGGAACACGCCAACGTAAGATATAAATAATTATTATTGATAAGAGAATCCAACAGTATTTTAATAACAATTATAATAATAAAATACAATGTATAATTTATAATTAGCACAATCTATTGTTTTGGTTTAAAGAGATGATGGAAAATATAATACAATTTTGTGACAAATACGGACCCGAACCGTTCAAAGTCTGGATGGGTACTTTATTGGTCATTGTTATTTATAAACCAGAAGATGTGAAAGTAATATTATTTTATTAAATACAAAATAAATTAAATTTTAACTAATATAAATTGAATATAATCACTACTAATTTCTCAAGAAATGAATATGACATCACGGCAGCTTCACAAAGCTGTCCGTCCACATTCCCCGCTCCCAGATTATCGGTATAATGGGTGGGACAATAATTTCAAGCGACTCAAACACGCGAAAGTCGGTAATTCGTTACATCGAACAATCAATTTCGGAAAAATTTGTCCACCACTTAGTCCGTGAACTCACTGCTCTCAACACCGATCTTGTTCACCTAAACGGTGACACGCAAGATCACCAACCCTCGGCTTCAAGCTTAAGCACCTACACATCGCACACCCCCGCATTAGGTCAGTCTGTGCAAAACTGCAAATGGAACACCAGACGAGCACAAAGGCAACCGATAAGGATGTTTTGATTGAATCCGACCAAACATCATGTCACCAACCATCCAATTTCGCGGTTAAGGATCAGTTGCCACGCTCGAACAACCAATGCTCCATGCAGTGGCGCACACAGTGTTTTTAAAACGTGTCATGAATTCAATTCTACCTACCCACCCACCTCAAAATTTATCAAACTTATATCATTTGTTAAAAACATTGATCAATGATATTACGTACGAACTAGTATAAGTCATGGAAATTGGACTGTTTCTTTATTCTTAGTTTTGTCTTTTTAACTTAAAACTGTATAAAACAATTTTTATGGACAATATTTAACCGCCTACCCTAATCAAAAGGGGTTGCGACTGCGATACCATGATACGTGGAATGTGCGCCACTGGCTCCATGTCAAATAACGGACTATAAAGACTGCTTCGGATGGCAGACGGACACACCACTACCACATGTGGTACCTCTGCTATCGAAGCCAAAAATCGGGAACCACATCACCGCTTGGCGCTTGCTCTGTCCACCTCCGACGTAGGTCATCTCCCGTTGTGGAGTTAGTGGGGGGGGGAAGTATGACGCGATGCATTATCTCTCCTAAGCCGTATAACCGGTTCGTCCAATTACATCACGATTATACATAACAGGTTATAGTCATCGGTAAAACGATTTGTACACGATTGCCGCCCGATCACAACTGATTCGGTTCCTATAGCTGTTGAACGGTGCTGGTCAAAAGTGTCAGATTATAATTATTCCATTCAACGATAGCAAATAAAAAGTCATAGGCCCGTGTCGCATGTGGTTTTCGTCTTGTAAAGATCTATTATTATTATTATTAAAAGAATATAATATGCTGTTATCAATAATACCTATTATTAACAAAATTATAAATAACTTATGATTATGCTATTCATCGAATTGCGGGAGATTTAGGTTTATTTCATTATTAATTGGTATTTAATTAATGGTTTTAAGTAATAACCAGGACAAGGACTTATACCACTTAAAATCATCTAAATAAAAATAATTAATGGTTTTAAGTAATAACCAGGACAAGGACTTATACCACTTAAAATCATCTAAATAAAAACTTAAAAAACAATTTAAGCAAAAATATTTTAATAAAAAAACATGTTTATAAGATATAGTAAGAACTAAATATAAGCTGTAATTGTGTTAAAAATAATATAATTAAAGATTACAAAAATATTTTAAAAAAAGAACCGCATAGGCGTCGCTCTGCTGTACAGTTGGGGGTGGAGTGCACCTCGTTCATAGGATAGGTCATTACAATGGATTTGTTAAATTTGTATGCAATGATAGGTATCATTGTATTCGAATAATGATTCTGAACGAAGATTGTTGGTCTAAAATGGATATATTTTAATATAGTATTTTATATTTAAATTGAAATATAATGCAATAGTACCTATGCAATTTCGTAAAAATATAAATTACAAACGGTCATAAAATTTTTTCCTTTAAGTCCGGTAGCAATTATTTTTATAGATTTTTGAAGAGTAGCTTGATATGGATAACCTAGTGTTAAAATTTTGAACCTTAAGTATAACAGAATAAATTTTATGAATTTTTATTTACAAAATAACTTGCAAATTAGCATGATTTTCACACATTTTATACAAATCAGAGCTTTATGGGCTTTTAAAAAAAATTAGAGTTAAACGATCTCCGATATTTTTTGGTTAGGATAAGTTTAACGTATAATAAACCTTGTATTACATTTTCGAGTGTTTTCGGACAGCCAAATAAATTTTATTGATATTTCAAAAAAAAATAACTTACAAAAATCTAAAATTTAAATTGTCTATAAATAAGTCAAAATATGTCAAAATACTTTGAAAACTTAATCATATATAGAAAAAGCCAATATAAAGATTTGGTGAAAATTTCGAGTTATCGAGGTTTTCTGTAAGTCGAATTTTCGATAACTCGAATTTTTTTTGGCACCTTACCGATTCGAGTTATCGAGGTTCCACTGTAATATTCTATAGGCTAACAAATAATATCGGTTTTTGGAATTTACTCTAACTCAAAAACCAAATATCGCAAACACTTGAAATGTTCACCAAATGTTTATATTGACGTTTTCTATGAATGGTTAAGATTTCAAAGTATTTTGACATATTTTGACTTATTTATTGACAATTTAAATTTTCGATTTTTGTAAGTTTCTTTTTTGAAGTACCTATCTATAAAATTTATTTAGCTGTCTGAAAACTCTTGAAAATTTAATAGTTTTAATAGTTTTATTATAAGTTATACTTATCGTAACTAAATAATATCGGAGATCTTTTACTCAAATTTTCTTTGTAAACCCATAAAGCTCAAATTTGTATAAAATGTGTCAAATTATGCTAATTTGCAAGTTATTTTGTAGAGAAAAATTCATAAAATTTAGTCTGTTTATACTTTAGGTTCAAAAATTTAACACTAGGTTATCCATAAGCTACTCTTCAAAAATGTATAACAAAATTTCTATCGGACTTTAAGAAAAACATTTTATGACCATTTGTAATTTAAATTTTAACGAAATGGCATACTATTGCATTATATTTTAATTTGAATATAATATACCCATTTTAGACCAACATATTATCTCCGTTCAGAATCGTTATTCGTATACAACGATATCTATCATTGCATTTAAATTTAACAAATCCATTGTAATGACCTATTCTATGAACGATGTGCACTCCATCCCCAATTTTACAGCAGAGCGAGGCCCATCCGGTTCTTTATTTTTTTAAATCGTTGAAAAATTAAAAAAATTGCACTTTTAAGTTTCATAATTGAACTTGTAACATGACATACACTTCCATTACACTCTACTATACATTTCAAGTCAATCCATAAAAATAAACAAAATTTTAATGCTTTTAGTCCCAAGACCTCATAATTACTAATAAGTAATAAGTTATAATTTATTAGTTTTTTGTTATTACACGTTAATGCTGCTATTGTCAGTACTAGCAGTGAATAGACTAGATAAATAAATGAAATCGAAATGTCGACAGGACATATACTTTGCTTTCGGAAATAACAATAAAACATATAAAATTACAATATACAGTTGTAAAATTTAGATAGGCAATAATAGAAATACATGCGACAGTATCTGATATTCTAAATACTATACTTATCGAAAGTGAAGAAAATTGTGAAGCGAGTAAAATAAAAGCTCATTAGTCATTAAATTATGATTATATTGATAATGAAACTTCTAGTGGTAATACAATATAGGGAATACATACATGCCGTATAATCTCAACATTATTTTGGAAATTCACGGGTATTCTTTCAAGCAAATCGAGAAGAAATATAAATTATGATTTATAACATAAAAAAATTAATTTAACAGATTTTATTTTCCTTCATACGATCAGTTTATTCAAATTGTTTTGTTAATATTTACACCTATCTACCATCCACCCCTTTTATATCATCACCTTACTAATCATAAAAAATAGTATATTGAGAGATTCGTTGACGTATAGTATACTCTAAACAAAATTTATGGGAACATAACTGGAAACATCCACATACTTATCAAAAAATCATAACAAATTTATTCTATCATTGAAATACCTTCAATCAACAAGGTATTCATCAAAATAATATTCCCTTTCGAAGTAATGCATACTGTTGTTGAAAGGGTTTTTTTTGTCGGAAGCACAGCGTTTACAAAAAAACTTAGTGGCTTGACTTAATGGAATTTTGAAAAAGTTATGTTATTTATAAAATGTAATAAAAATATGTATATGCGTTATTTTGCAGTATAAGATAATAAGAATGAAAATATAGCGTGAAAAAAAAATTGGCCGAATCATTGTATGTATAGTTAAGCTTTTATAATTTGATAAGAAAATGTATAAAGTCCACTTAAATGTTGCTAATAAATTTTTTAAATTATCTTGTTTTTACTTTTCAAAAAATTAAAGCATTTTGCTTATTTGCTTTTTTTTTGTTGCTTTTCCGCTCATTGGTTTTATAGTTTACTTAACGTTGAATTTATTTATAATTGGTTTTTAATTATTTAGGTTACATGTTAACATAAAATTAAAATCCACGAAAAAGTATTACTTATCAGGTGTAAATCCAGGAGGGGGGGGGGTGCTAATAAGCTATAACATTCCCTTGATATGTTGCTTCCTGTAAAAATAATACTCTATACAACGTGTAATTTTCAGTAGGCTGGGGACATTTTTGAATAAAATTGGTATCAAAAAAGAAAAATTGAATTGCTACCTTTTGATCTTTTGAATATTAAGTACATTCGTTTTGAGGACCAAAAAAAAGGTCATGCCATCAGAATAGAGTATACAGACATTAACCTTATTACCCCTCATAAAAAAATTCTAGATCCAATCAGTGTCACAAATACACATAATAATATGAAATAATGAAAATCTGACACGTCCGACTAGCAGCGCTCGAGAATTAATAATACTACGCCGTAATGTGTTTTGATCGCTGATCCAGCCGGCGTTGCAAAACCCGTTTTTATAATTATGACCTACATAAGTATCAAATCGCGTGAAAAAAATAAGGCGGGATGGCCAGGGATTACGTGTTGATTTCTCGGTGCGTAGAGTCGCAAATTTATCAACCTGTACCGTCAATACATTTTTCACTTGCAATTTTACACTCTTGACACGCCCCCCCCCCATCACGTCAGTAGCATAAGGCCATGTCAACTTTTTATTAGTAATCAACCAATTAATAGAATAATTATTCATTATACAGTCTGATAAAGTCAGTGGTAGAATAAAATTAAATATGGTTAAAAAAATGTATTGATATTTATATACCTATATCTAATTTAATGATAAATTTGTTTTAGATTGTGTTAAACAATTCCAAGGCACTGGAAAAAGGCGGATTATATAAAATTTTGAAGGAAGGAGTCGGTGAAGGTTTATTAACTGCTCCAGGTTAGTGCAAATAGTACCATCTATAACTTTGATAACTTTAACTATTAATGTTTATCTGATGAAGTACACAAAACCAACCGATTGAAGTAGCTCATCAAAATGTTGAGGATAAGTGCATAATCAAAAATTGTTAATTTGAGAATTTAAATGGAATTGAAAAAAGGGACACAAGAAAAAAGATAATATAAATTCTTTGATAAGATTTGGTATTACTAGATACCTAGGTTCCTACCATTTAAAATATATCATAATATATGAATTATTAATATCGTTACACTAATGGCAATACCACGTAACTACGTTTTATCAATTGTTCAGGAGAGTGAAAAAATTGAATAAATATTAAAATATATTATACACCCCATTTTTTTTCAAGTTTAAATTTAAGTTATGATTTTTCAACAATATTTTTAATAAAATTCTTTAAATTTGGTTGCTGTTTAAAAGTTAGTGTAGTTACTTGATATTTATTATAGTTATTATTTTTTACATTTTATTTTTTTACATATTTAATTATTTTTAGATCTATGTTTTATCAAATTAAAAGTTGTTTATTTTATAAACAAAACCAAATTAATTTGTTATCTTAATTAAATTTATTATTAATTTGATTAAAAATTTGTAAAATCAATAAAAATATTATTATTTTTATAAATTAATTTTTGTTAACATTTGATTAAAGCATTTTGTTGTTTCAACTTGTGATAATTCGTTGAGTGTAGTTTTTGTGAGATATGTGTTATTGAGCAGTGCTTTAAGTTATCACTTAAATCCAATTTGGAGGGTAAATAATTTATTAAATGTTATTGTACAGAAAATAAATTTTGTGCGCAAGGAGATTACAAATATTTTGATACCAAAAACTCATTTTGTGTAAAATGTCAGTTACGTGGTATTGCCATTAGTGTAACTATATGTAAAAAATAGATTGGTAATAAATGTGGTCGATTATAATAAGCATATGGAGTACTAGAGTTCAAAATAAAATAATCATTATAAACTTCTTTGTTAACGAACGCAGTTGATAAGTGGCGAGTTCATCGTCGTATGATTAATCCTCTGTTTAATGTCAATCTTATAAAACAGTTTTTTCCTGTTTTTAATGAGGAAAACGAAATTCTCATTAAAAATTTAAGAAAGGAAGTGGGTAAAACACAAATGTTCAATCTCATGGACTACATTGATCCTACTAATCTTGATACAATTTGCCGTGAGTATATATCTTGTATTCATATTTGGTTTTGCTTAAAACCGTTCATTATATGCGTTTTATGTATGTAGGAACTATGATGGGTTACAGTTTAAACTCTCAGACAAATATTAAGTCCGAATATGCCACCGCCTTAAAAAAGTACAAAATTACTATATTAAATAGCATAGTAAATTGATATATGGACATAAAATATTTATCCTAGTATATTTTTAGAGGAAGAGAATTATGTATAAATAGAATGTACAAACCATGGCTTTATCCAGATATCATATTCTCAATTTATAAAAAACTTAATGGTTTTGAAAAAATCAAAAAATCTTTCTTTAAACTTCCAAAACAGGTGAGTAGATTTACTAAGAAATCTGAAAGAAATCTAAATGTGATCTATAATGTAGTCTTTAGTAAAATTTTTTACACGCGCTGTACTTTTACCTTTTGGGGTGTTAAATATTTATTTAATTTAAATTATTATTATTATTAAAATACATATTCAATTTTCAGGTGATCAAAGATAAGAAAGAAGCTTACGCTAAGAAGAAAATAACGAATAAAGCAAATACTCTAAATGATTCTTTCAGTGTGGACAAAAGTGAGTTATGAGTAATATGCTGTCTGTTTATTTAAATTAAAATAATATATTATAAAGTTTGGCATTATTTTATACATAATTTTTTTAACATAATCTAGAAAAATGTTTGAGAGTTTTTTTGGACACATTACTGGAATTGAAAGATGCCGGAGCAAATTTATCCGATAAAGACATTGAAGATGAAGTTATAACTATGATGATTGCTGTATGTATTTTTAGTAACAGTAAAAATGATAATAACTGCTTATATTACATCTATTCATTTATTTACACAGGGATCTGAAACTAGTGCTAATGCATTATGTTTTTGTCTTTTGTTATTAGCTATCCACCCAGAAATCCAAGTAAGTATCTTTGTTATAAGATTTATAAATTATTATTATTAACAGTTTACAGTATTATACATGTGTACATTACGTACTAATATACATACTAAACTGCGATTTATTATACAGTAGCGGTTTCAATTAGTGTGAAGCCACGAACCCCTAGCTGTAACTTAAATTGGTCCGTGGTCCCTTTTTTTGGAAATATTTACTTTTAAATTTTATTTTATTATGAAAATGAGAAAAAAATTTTTATGATTTAATTTTTAATTTTATAAACATTTTCGTAATATAATAGAAACAAATTTTCTCAAAAAAAAAAAAAAAATATATACATAGGTATTTATAAAAAAAGAACGGGTGGCCCTCGCTTTGCTGTACAGTTGGGGGTGGAGTGTACCTCGTTTATAGGATAGGTCATTATTACAATGGATTTGTTAAATTTGAATGCAAATAATATACGAATAATGATTCTGAACGGAGTTAATATATTTGTCTAAAATGTGTATATAATAATATAGTATTTTATATTTAAATTGAATTATAATGCAATTTCGTAAAAATTTAAATTTAAAACAGTCATAAAATATTTCCTCTTAAGTCTGGTTAAATTTTTTTTATATATTTTTGAAGGTAAGCTTATGGACAACCTAGTGTTAAAATTTTGAATTTTAAGTATAAACAGAAAATTTTTTATGAATTTTCAACTATAGAATAACTTGCAAATTATCGCGATTTTAACATATTTTATACAAATTTGAACTTTATGGGCTTATAATAAAAATTTGAGTGAAACCATCTTCGATATTTTTTAGTTACAATTAGTATAACTTATATTTAATCCTTTAATTTATTTTCAAGAGCTTTTGGCCAGCCAATTAAATTTTATAGGTGTTTAAAAAAAAAAATTTACAAAAATCGAAAATTTAAATTGTCTATAAATAAGTCAAAATATGTCAAAATACTTTGAAAACTTAACCATATATAGAGA